>JAJONQ010001829.1:0-27161 GCA_036250385.1 Solanum microdontum | reverse complement strand
GCTTCACTTGGAAATTTCGGATTTTGATACGGTTGCTCTAAAATTTGGGTTAGACCCATTTCCCACTCAATTTGACCCCCTAAACAAGAATATGAAGTCGGATTTTCGAAAAATGAAACGGATTTTATTTTTTTTTAGATATAGGTAAACAAGTTTCCGGTAACTTCCGAAGCACATTTTTAAGAACTTTTTGGGTCATTTCAGAATATTTGAATACTCTTGAAGACTTCAAGAACAAGATGAAGACCCAAAATAAAACCCTTGAAATTTTGGTCTCAGAATTTCATGAAAATTTAGGTGAAGACTCTCCTTGATGTGGGTAACAACACCCAATACTCTTTAACCTTCAATTCCAAACCAAATACTTCAAATTTTAAAACTCACTTTGTCTTCTTCAAGCTTCTTCAAGTCTTCAATGGTGGATTCTTCAACAAGCCTGCAAACTCCTTCCAATCTCAGCCTAAGACTCAAATATGGTTGGAGAACACTATTCCAACCTTAGAAACTCAAATAAGACTCAAATCTAAAAAACCTATTTCAGAAAATTCAGAAAAAAAAAATGAAAATGAACAGAATTATTTTTGTAATAAAACCCCAAGACTAAATTCATGGGAACAAAGCTAGGCTTGGCTCTGATACCAAATGATACGATTCTCATAAGAGAAATGATGATAAACAATGAAAAATAAAAAGACGGACAGTAAAGATAGATAGATGTCACACACAAGAGGAAACAAAAAGAAACCAAAGGGTATATTAAATCCAATGACCTTGATTCGTTGATCCAACTATAGCATTTAACTCTTACGATGACCTCAAGGGAATCGATATCCCAAGCAACCAATGTTTCTAACAAAAGGCAACAAAAGCTTAACCAAGTTCTCAACACTCAAACATGAGATTTCAGTTTTCAACATTCAAAATAATCTATGTCTAAAATGAACCCTAGCTAGATATTTATACATTTTAGATAAAAGGGCCCAAAAGTGACCCGGAATGACAATGGGAAAGCTAGGTCGGGTCGCTAAGTGGGTTGGGCGTGCGCCAACCTCGTTGGCAAGCTTGTCCGCGTGATCTTCATCCATGGTCACGTTCTAGAGAATTAGGCAAGTTGGGACCATCGCCTCAGCCTTTGGGCGATTCGCCAAGTGGACCCTGCTCGCCAACAGTGCCTTCTTCTGCAAACTTCAAGGCATGAAAGTCCTTGCTTGTCATCAACACCATCTCGAGCACCTTCATCTTCATAAATCACCCTTGCATCCTTTGAAGTTCTTGAGCTTGGCTTCTAGTTAATGGCCTTGATGAAATTCGTATTAAATCAAGTTTCACCTATTCATTTACGGGTCGTCACAAGGGTTTCAGGTTTCAAGTTTAGGGTTTAGGTTTTAGGGTTTATGGCTTAGGATTTAGGGTTTAGGTTTAGGGTTTTTTTTTTGTTGAATAACGACCGTTGAGGGGATCAGGGGCTGAGCAACCACCCCAGGTCTTATCATATATAAAATCAAAATATACAAAGAGGGGGGCATAGACCTTACCTCCAATCCTAAGGTGGGTCAAAAGTCGATCTACCTACTAAAGTTAGTTGACTTCACCCTATACAAAAGATGTAATATTAAACTAAGCACCTAGAGAGGACTCCTCTCTTAATACAAAGTACTAATAATACATAAATAAGGGAGACTTTCCCCTTACAAGAGAATTGATATTACGTCTAAATAAATTACTATACCTAAAAAGACATATTGAATCTGGATAGAGTGTATCTCATGAATCAAAGTAATGTATTGTTATAAATAGATGAATGACTTAATCGTGCCCATAAAAGATGTTGTTGTCCTTCGAATTGATGAAGAACATAGCATATGTCTTTGATATTCCATGTCTGTTAAAAGAACTGGTGCTATTCAAGTTGGTTGTTTTATCCTTTTCAACTTCTTGTGTCTGAAATTTTGTACTCCCATTTTCTCTAATAGATAACTTCCTTTTACTGTCTAAGGTAATTTATAAGGAGTGTAGTAATGTTGTTCAATATCTTGTTAGCGACTGTGTTTGGCCAATAGGTCTGTTGTACTATTTGCCTCCCTATAAGTATGCAAACATTGAAAAAACACACATTGGTTAGCAAGAATTTTTATTT
Organism: Solanum microdontum; assembly: GCA_036250385.1. NCBI lineage: Eukaryota > Viridiplantae > Streptophyta > Magnoliopsida > Solanales > Solanaceae > Solanum > Solanum microdontum. The sequence goes on along the minus strand of JAJONQ010001829.1, from coordinate 25,024 downwards.
CCTGTATATATACGTGTATTCTCCAAGGGGGAATAGAAACCTAGATGAGCCACTTAGTTAATAATTCAGAATCAACTTCTAACAAGATATTATTGTAACCATGTTGTATACACCAATTGAATCCATAATAGGCAGCCTGCACCTCAGCTTGATTATTAGTCCCTTCACCAAGAGATATAGTAAAATCGTATATGGTAACCCCTTGATCATCTGTTAGAATGCCTCCCCCTCTAATATTCTGAGGATTATGTAAAGCACTACCATCCGTATTCAATTTATATCTATTAGGAGGTGGAGTCTTCCACATAACTAGTGTAACTCTTATCTCCTGATGTAATAGCCCGTATTATGTATATGCTTACTCTATTCTTGTGATACTTGACATATCCTTATAGTATAGGTGAGGGACCATGTTTCTTATATGATTAGCGTTGGTTTAAACTAGCTCGGAAGGTGATGTGATGCCTTGCACGTTGCAGCATGTGTACTGCAAGTTATAACTCCAACAGAAGTATTTAAACTCAAGATGGGAAGGTGGTAATTGAGCTTAAAGTTTAAAGTTAAGTGCTACGTTAAAGAAAAAGAGATTAATAATTAGAAAATGGAATAAAATAGGTGAGCAGCTTGCTTGACTTAACTAAGCCAGTAGGTGACAAGTAAGTGCATCACCTACTTTGACTTATTGACCAGTCCAAAGAACCAAGTAGATGCATCACATACTTAAGCTATATGGATCTAATTAAAAAGGCCAAGGTTTATGGATCAGATTTGGGCCTATGCTAATGGACTCACTTGAGGCCCAAACTATGTTAAATAAAACAGAAATGAAATTAAAACCTAGCTGCCAAATCTACCAAGGCCCAATATATTTAAGCCCAAGTGAAAGCTAGTAGGTGCATCACCTAGTCTAACCTTTTGAGCTGTTTGATATACATAAGCAGGTGCATCACCTACTTGATCAATTATTGGCTGAAAATGGACCAAAAAAATGACGTTCTAGAGGATTATTTTTTTATGGTCAAGAAGCCTCCTTATAAACCCAATATGAGCTGATCTTTTCACTTATTTTAACATACAAAATTCACAATTCACTCCAGCTCTCTCTCTCTCTCTCTTTTCTCTTAAGGATTAAAACAACAGCCTTAAAGTTCCTTCTAGGGTTCTTGAAGAAATCTTCATATCTGCAAACCAAGGTAAGAGAAACACTTATGGATTTAGCTTAATTCTCCCATGGAAGAATTGAAAACATGTTATTCATGCTCAATTATAAGTAGAAGGCAGAAGTTCCCACAAGCTACTGCTCACTTTCCTTAATTATTAAGATACTTTTCTCTTCTTCTTTAGTTTAAGTGTGAAGGGAAATTGAAGTTCTAGATGAATTCAAGTTATAACGAGAAGTTGCAGAAATTGAGGTAACGTGACTGCTCCATTTTCTTCCTCCTTATGTATGAGTTTGGGTGAAGAATTATGGGTGTGCTGTCATAAAGAACTCAAGGGGGTGGTGAGTTCAATAATTGGTTGTATGATAAAGAATATTCGAGGTTGTTCTATGTGTATTGTTGTTGCTGTAGCTTGGGTAATCTTGGAAAAGGATATATAATGTGTATTGGGCAAAGAAGGAGGGTGTGCTGATGCACATTATTTTAAGGGTTGTATGGGCTCATTACCAGTCAAAGTTAGTTACTATTTTATGGGGCTCAAGTGTGATAGCTGCTAATATTAGTTTATCATGACTTATAGATTAACACCTAAAAGGGGAGGCTGAATCGTGATAGTTATATTGGTCAGAGCATAAGGTATGTAAGGAAATTAGATTCATAATTCTTCGGCATGAAATTTGATCCTTACAATTAATAACAATAAGTGAATTTCCTAAGTTTTATTCCTAGTAAAGGAAACATAGTGGCAGCATAAGATCTCCAAATAGCTGACAATATTTCCCCCTCTCCTTAGTGTATAGAATTACTTTATTATATGTTCACTACTCTATACTTGTGTAATTATCCTATTATGTGCTGGTATAGAAATGGTATTTGCAAAAGCAAGTTTGGTGAATTCTCCTCTTAGTCAGTTGAAGTCAACTATGTCAGTTAATCTCACAAGTAATGCATTGATGTGCATAGCTCCTTATGTCATGGTTACTGCATTGAAGTTTTATTTTCATGCCTTCTACCATTGGTTTGTAGTTCCAAATATAAAAAATGATTATGACCACCAAAACAACAATCTCAAAGATTAATGAATCTAATTGAAGCAATCTGTATAATTAAGGGTGGCAGTTCAGGGGCTAAAGCCTAGCATGGGCCGATCCCAATTGGTATAGAGGGGTGGCAGCTCAGGGGAGAAAGCCTAGCATGGGTCGTTCCCAATTTGTGTAATTATGAGGACCGTATCCCAGGGGTTAAAATGCCTGGCATGGGTCATCCTCTTCTACCATTGATCAGCTGGTCATTAGTATCACATGCCTTACAAAGATGAAAACACACAGAAAGTTAAAGACAATAATGTAACATACATGATCCCACAAGAGTTAACAAATGTGGTCTTCTTTTCTGATTTATTCACATATATTGATACTTGGTTTCATTCGAACTCTTATTTTATATATTTTATTCCCTTACATATTCAGTACATTTTCTCGTACTGATGTCCCTCGCGGGAGATGCTGCATTTCATGCTACAGGCACAGGTACTTCATCTAGTAGACCTCCTCGGTAGGAGCACACGACACTCAGCTACTTTTGGTGAGCTCCAGATTGATTCGGAGCTTTACTGAGTCCTTGATAGATTCATTTTGGTATTGTATCGTTGTTAAGAGTAAGGCGGGGTCTGTCCCGACCGACTCTAAGGTTTTCTATCTTTTAGAGGTTTTGTAGACTTATGTATATGGTTCAGATACGTCTTAACAAGTTGTGGCCTCAATGGCCAAGTCTTGTATATAAGTTTTGGGTCTACTTATGTTGGTTCGTATCGCTGCATCCTATGTGAACTTGTCGCACGATTGTCATAGGTATAGTAAGCACAGGTTACATGTTGGTTCTCTCGGGCCTTTAGGGCATCGAGTGCCTGTCCGTCTTAATGGGATTTGAGACATGACACCTGATTACATCTTTCAATGCATTCCACCACTTCTGGCTAGATCATAGGCAACTGAAGGTAAGGAAAAATAGATTGAAGAAGTAAAAACATGTCTTTGAGAATCAAATATTTAACTTAGAAGATACTGGATGTTTTCCCTCCATACTTAGCTGAGCATCTATTTTTCCATAGATTCCAACATATGACTATAGGAAGAGTTTTTATAATTGTCACGTGTGCTACATTCTTCCGTATAATATAATTCCAACACATTAGTTGGTTGAGCAGTGACGTTTTCTGAAAATTGATCCCCATGCTACCTGCAAAAAACTTCCATATATGACCTGCAAAATGTCCTTGAATGAAGATTTGATCCACTTCATGCCATCCCGGTTGAATACAACAGACACATTTCACAGGTTCCACTCCAAAGGTTGCTAATATTTCATTGGTTGGCAATTTTTATTGTAATGCTCTCCATAGAAGAAAAGACATTTTGAAAGGTATATGTTTATGCCAAATTTGAGAATAATTGACTGTCGTGGCCTTCTTGTTTCTACAAATTTCCAAAGCTGATGTACAAGTGAATGTTCCAGCTTCAGTCTGCTTCCAAACTGCACTGTCTTTAACCCCCTGCACAAAGTGAAATTTAGTGTTTAGAATTGAGGGAATAAGGAGAGGGGGACCCTGTTGCCTCAGTTTCCTTTCATTCCATTTTCCATCCACTAGAAAGTGTACAACAGTAGCATTATTGAGACTTGATACAAAAGTAGTATAATTAGCTAGTGCGCCCCCTCCTAGCCAATCATCCCACCAAAAAAATCAGCTTCCAGAGTTGATTCTCCAACCAATATACTCTTCTACTTTAATCTTGTTCTTCATCATATATTTGCACATCAAAGACTGTCCAGTATCCACCTTTTTTGCAACTGGATGAGCTCTTTGACAATATTTGGATTTAAGAAATTGACTCCATAAAGATATTTTAGACCTAAACACCATTGTTTGTACTGTAAAGAGGTACATATATCTGGTAATCTTCTCATTCCTAACCCTCCTTTAGTACATGGTAAACACATGGTATCTAGAGAAGCCCAATGATATTTCCTTTTATCCAGATCCTTTCCCTAGCAAAAATCTGCAATAATGGCCTCAATGTATTTAATTGTAGTGTTAGGGGAGAAATTGCAGCCATAGTATGTATAGGTATAGATTGCAAAGCATGTTTGATCAATGTAATTTTGCCCCCAAAACAAAGTACCCTTGCCTGCCAACCACAAACCTTTTTGGAGATCTTCTTAACTAGATAAGAGTAATAAATGATCCTTTGTCTACCAATATAAAGAGGACATCTTAGATAAGTAATAGGACTACTTTTCTGGGAAAAACTAGTTACTTCTTGAATGATATTTGTAATGTCCTGTGAGGTATTGTCTGTGATCATAAAATGGCTTTTTTCTTTGTTAATAAGCTGGCTAGAAGTATGTTCATACTCCCCTAACATGTCCATGATGAGCTTCAATGGAAGCAAAAACAATAACATCATCTTCAAAACTTAAGTGATTGATCTGAGGTCCTTTAGGTTCCATAAAGAATCCTTTATAACTTGGAATCTGATGTAGAGAATTAAGCAATCTCGACAGTACCTCTGCTCCTAAAATAAATAGGGGCAGGGGATAAAGGGTCACCTTTCTTAAGTCCTCTAGTGGAGTAAAAGAAACCATGTCTGTGCCCATTAATGATAATAGAATACCAATTGTTACTCATTATCCTCCATACTAAGTCAATAAATACTTCCCCAAAACCAAATCTCCTTAGTACTAAACATGTAAATGACCAAGACACTCTATCATATGCCTTGGTCATATCAAGTTTGATAACAACATTCTTTCCTATATGTGGTTTTTTAATATCATGAGTAATCTCATGTGGAAGCATGATACTTTCTGTAATGCTTCTACCTCGGAAATTATCTTATTAGTAAAATTACTAAGGCTGATAGGTCGAAGATCTTTGAATCTGATAGCCTGCCCAGTTTGGGGAAGCAAAACCAAACATGAATGAGTCATGAACTTAGGCATAATGTTACCACAAAAGAAAGATTGTACAGCTGCCAACAAATCTTTTTTAATGATACTCCAACAAGGTTGATAAAATTTACCCCCTATACCATCAGGACCTGTTGTTGAGCTTGGATTCATAGCAAACACAACCTGTCTGAGTTCCTCTATAATAGGCTTTGCTTGCAACATCTCATTCCGTGCAGGAGTGACTAATGTAGGAATATGCTGAACTATTCTATCATCTATTCTATCATTCTGACCAGTGAATATTTGTTGATAATAATCACAAGCTGCCTGAGCTATTTGATCCCACCTTGTACCCACACTTAATTTTCAGTACAAATCTTATGTAGAAATAACCTCCTTCATCTACCTCTGATTAAAGCATGGAAGTATTTAGTATTGGCATCGCCATCCTTAAATCATTGTAGTTGTGTCTTTTGTTTAAGGATAGATTCCTCCATTTTCAAATACCAAATGTTGGTTGCATTCATCTGATGTAGTGTCTATCTAAGAGCTTCAGTGTTGTTAGTCATAAGTTCCTTCTCAGATTTCCTGATATTTTCCTCAAACTCCCTTACCTTAGTAATGATATCTCCATACTCTTGTTTAGACCAATTGCTAAGTGTGGCTGATACTCTTTTCATTTTCTGATGTAATCTCCACATTAGATTGCCAGTAACTCTCTTTTCCCAACACTGTTGTATTGTTTTCATAAAGGTGACATTTTCAACCCAAAAATGTTAGAACTTGAAATATTTAGTATGACTCTCATTTGCCCTAATCATTTCCATCAACATGGGACTATGATCAGAACCATTAGAGGATAAATTTTCAATAGTAGTTTGAGGCATAACCTCTAACCATTTATCATTAACCATAGACCTATCTAATATCTTCCAAACTCTAGCTTCTGCATCGCTTTGATTACACCATGTGAATGGAAGCCCTGTGTATCCAAGATCAATCAATCCACATGCCTCTATCACTCCAATAAATTCAAAACTCTTATTTATATTGTGCGGTACTCCCCCAAACTTCTCCTCTATAGATGTGATAACATTGAAATCACCAATTGTACACCATGGTATTTCCATATTAGCATAAAACAGTAGCATGTCCGACAGAGGTCTCATCATATAGTCCTTACATTTAGCATAAATAAAGGACATCATGAATTTATCCGGGATAGCTGTATACTTAAAAGTTACTGTGATGTGTTGATCATGTTTTTCAAGAATATGACCAGTGACTTCATTAGACCAAAGTAACCAAATTTTCCCATTAGGATTACTGACTGCATGATCCATTTGGAGTTGAATTCTCACGATGTCAATATGAGAATTATCTGCAAAGGGTTCCAGGATAGCAATAATAGATAAATGATGAAGTTTCTTGAGTGTTTGTAACCTTTCCAAGGATCCTTTGGTGTTGATACTCCTAGCATTCCAACAAATGGCCTTAATCATCAGTAACCTTTTGATTTAGACCTAGTATGGACCTGCTTGAGCTGTCAGACATGGTGGTGATAGGTTGATGAGGATTGTGCCTAGTTTGTTTCCTTCCCCTTGGGGATAAACCCTGTTGTTCAGTCATTCCTTGAACATCTGAGCATTTATGCTGAAAGGTGGAACCAAAAACTTGACCTGTATGATGTATGGTGTCCTTTACATCCTCATCCGAATCATCCATTAATTGATTATCAAGATCCATCTCATCCTCAGAGTTAATTGCCCCATAATCATCAGGAGTCAACTTACCATTTTGTGGCATTCTTGGGACCCTGTTCATCAGCATGTGTCTCAGGTTGTTTGCCTGCAGATGTACCATCTGGATCCTAATTAGTACACTGTTTCAATTTCATTTTTATAGCCTATCTTTTCTTTTTACTCAACCTATCCCCAAACTTGTCATTGAATCTACCCTGTTGTTGCCCTGTATCAGTAACTTGTTGAGTGCCAGTTTTCTGTTGATTTGTGATAGGGGTAGCAGGGGATCTAGAGTCTCCACTATGGTCAAATTCCACTTCCTAGTGTATAACATGAGTCAGTCCCCCCCCCTCCTTTGGACACCCCTTCCTGCAGGTTAGTTTGTGTCTCATGTCCCCTCCCATCCAAACCTTCAACAGCTTCCTCAGCAATAGTATTAACAACATTATCAACGGGTTTAGGGGATGTGAACATTGAGTAAATACATGTACCAGCTTGCACTAGAAGAACTTCCTTTCGTTTATTGTTCAATGATGTAATTGTAGGAACTATATCCACTTGTAAGTTCTTGTTAGTGTTCTCCTTTCCAGTAGTTGTTGCTGTATTTCTGATTTGCTCTCTTTTGTCCTGCTGCTTGTTTGTTGTTGTCTGATATATGCTATCACCTCTGTTGCCTTTATATTTGTTCAGTGCCTCTAAACTAGGTGATGACTCCTGCACATCAAGATTAATATAGGCGTTTTACGTAGGAATAGTAATTATACCTGCCTATTTGTTGGACTATTCTTCTTGTCTAGTATTGCCTCTAGGTGCCTGTATTTGATTATTGTTCCTCCTTCTTTGTGTTTGCCAGTGATCCTCTTGGTGATACTGCATTTGTTCCTGATCTCTTTGTTGGTTATAATGTTGATTGGTACCCTCCTTCTGATCACCTTCTTTTTTACCCTTTGGTTGTTGTGGATTTTTGTCCATCTCTTTATTATTCTGGTTTCTCACATTCTCTATTTCTTTTTTATTTTTATCCTCATCCCTTTGCCTTATGGTTCAATAACTTTCCAAATGCCCTTGATGCTTACAATAGAAACAATAATCAGGACTATTATCATATTCTATTTTTTTCCCTTTCCCATCTGTGATATCCTCCCCTATATAACCCATCCAAATATAATGAGATCAGTTTTGAGTATGATCAACTTGTACCTTCACCCTAGCTTGACTACCCCTAGTCTTTTTAATAGATGCAGAATCTAAGTATAAACCTTGACAATAGGTGAAAGCAGGCCAGGAACAAACTCCTTATTATAACAATGCCAAGGTAGTTTAGGCAGAGAAATCTAGATAGGGACTACTGGAGTTTCTTCAGCGGGTTTAAAATTAGGAGTCCACACTTGAATTCTCATCACCTGCCCAGCTATACTCATCCTTTGCTTAGTCCAAACCATACTGTAATCAAGCTCATTACCAACATCAATGTACACATGTCTAGAATTAAAATGTGCAATTTTAACTCCACCAGATAATTGAGTTTGTAAGATGAAATTATTTCTAATAAGCTCCACTTTAGGTATGGTGTTATTAAATTTCCCAATTAGATTATATTTGCAAGCTGCTGCTAAATCTCGCATGACCTCTTCTTTCACATACAGAACAGCAGGGAGGCCTTGTTTAGTGGTAATTTTAGGAGCTGTCAAGGTAATGGGAACATCATATTTGGCCTGATTATGTCTAAGTCGATCAGCATAATTTTGCACGACTGTATAAGGGGCAGGTGCAGCTAATGTGTCGGTTCTGGGAGGATTAAGAGGATTAACTTGAGGACGATCACTCCTAACATTATTTGTATGAGCTTTAGGAACTTGTTTATCAAAATTTCTAGAAATTCTAGGAAAATTATCCTGATAAACCTGTTGTTGATTAGCTCTAATATTAGCCTTAACCATATTACCTCTCCCCTGTTCTTTAGCAACCCAAATTTTCATTTGATCATTCTCATTTCTACAATGCTCAGTACCAGAATTCAAAGGGCCTTGAATTGCAGTAATCACAGGTGTATGAGATATATCAATATGAGGTATACCTGTGTTCTTGCCATGTTTCTTAATAAGTTGCTCATCCATAGGAGAAGTGCTAGATTGTCCCAATTCTTGAACATGTTGCTTTCCTTCCCTATGTTGAATTTGTGTCTGTGGTAGCACCCTCATATCCTCTTCGGACTACAAACTTTTGAAATTCTTCGCCGGAATTCTGGCAGAATTGCCTGAATCAGAAATTCCACCATGTAATGTACTTGAAGCTTCAATGTTATGACTGCTACAACCAGTATTATGATCCCCAATATCAGGCTCATCGTGAATCACCTCAGCAGTGCTTCGATTTTAGTAGCGCAGTTGGGGCGATACGCCTGCGCTCCTCACCGTTGTTGCTTGTGGCTGTCGCTCAACTGGGACGGGGAAATCGTGTGCTTTTTGACTATTATGTAGATCTTGGGATTGGGATTCTTTGTCACCGATCCCTTTTCCGTGAATTTGACTTGAATCTTCCATGGAAATATTAGTACGAGTTCCATCCAACTCCCTTTCTGCCATTGCAGTATGGATCGCCCCTTCTATCACCTGCGAGCAGTTGTAGGTTGATTCTTAGGATGATTCTTGTAGCAGGGAAGGTATATTTGGCTTGTGCATCACTGTAAATGGAACATGTGGCCTAAATCGATCAGCAAGTGATGTTCCTTCCATTCTATGCATGTTAAATTGTTGGGAATTAGCCGAGAAAGCTAATTTCTTGAGAGAATTTTAGAGAGAAAAATTTTTAGAGAGAGAAAAATTCATGAAATGATGAGGCAGGATTTAGGTTTAGGGCTTAGGGTTTAGGGTTTGGGTTTAAGGGTTTAAGGTTTAGGGTTTAGCATTTTTTTTTATTTGAACGACCCTTGGGGGGGTCAGGAGCTGAGCAACACCCCCAGGCCTTAACATAAATAAAGCAAACAAAAATACAAGGAGGGGGACATAAACCTAACCTCCGATCCTATGGTGGTTCATTAGTCGACCTTCCTACTAAGGATGGTCAACTTAGCCCCATTCTAAAAAGGAAAAACTAGATACTAAGCACCTAAAAGAGAGGACTCCTCTCGATACAAAGAATCTAGAAATCATAAATAAGGGAGACTCTCCCTTTACACTTAGATAAAATAAAAACTCTAGACCTATTCAAAAGGGGCTATGATTTTCAATCTTAGCTAGTTTAACAAGTTTGAAGTCCACTCAAGGAGGTTCTTTAATCCTCTTGATTTTCCTTCTTCTGAAACTTGCCCTTTTGATCATGTCTAGTTGATAATAGGCTCTTGCTTCTTTTGGTAATTGTTGGCTGTTGCAATATATTTGGTTTTAGGGTTTAATGTTTAGTGTTTAGGGTTTAGGTTTAGGTTTTAGGGTTTTGGGTTTAGGGTTTATGGTTTAAGGTTTAGGGTTTAGGTTTAGGATTTAGGGTTTATGGTTTAGGATTTAGGGTTTAGGGTTTATAACTTAGGGTTAATGATTAAGGGTTAAGGGATAAGTATTTGGGGTTTAGGGTTTAGGGTTAAGGGATTAGCATTTAGGGTTTAGGGTTTAGAGTTTAGGGTTTATGGTTTAGGGTTTAATGTATAGGGTTAAGGGTTTAGGGTTTAGGTTTTAAGGTTTAAGGTTTTGGGTTTAAGGTTTAGGGTGTAGAGTTTGGGGTTTAGGGGTAAGCGTTTAGGGTTTTGGGTTGTAGATTTATGGTTTAGGGTTTTGGGTTTAGGTTTAGGATTTCGGCTTTAAGGTTTAAGATTTAGGGTTTATGGTTAGGATTTAGGGTTTAGTTTTTACGGTTTAGAATTTTGGGTTTATCATTAAGGGTTTGGGGTTTAGGTTTTAAGTTTTAGGGTTTTGTGTTTAGGTTTTAGGGTTTAGGGTTTAAGGTTTAGGTCTTAGGGTTTAGGGTTTAGGGTTTAGGGTTTAGGGTCTGGGGTTTAGGGTTATGATTTAGGGTTTTGATTTTAAGATTTAGGGTTTTGAGTTTACGGTTTAGGGCATAGGGTTTAGAGTTTAGGATTTAGGGTTTAGGGTTTAGGCTTTAGGCTTTAGGGTTAGGGTTTAGGGTTTAGGGTTTTGGGTTTAGGGTCTTCGGTTTAGGGCTTAGGTTATAAAGTCTAGAGTTTAAGATTTAGGGTATAGGGTTTTGGATTTTGGGTTGAAGGCTTAGGGTTTAGGGTTTTGGGTTAAGGGTTTAGGTTTTAGGGTTTAGGGTTTAAGGTTTAGGGTTTGGTTTAGGATTTAGGTTTTAGGGTTTATGGTTTACGATTAAAGGTTTAGGGTTTAGAGTTTAGGGTTTAGGGTTTAGAGTTTAGGGTTTAGGGTTTATGGTTTTGGGTTTAGGGTTTAGGGTTTATTATTTAAGGTTTAGGGTTTATGATTTAGGTTTAGGGTTTAGGGTATAGGGTTTCAGGTTTAGTCTTTAAGATTTTTTTTTTTTTTTCTTTATTTTAACGACCCTTGAAGGGGTCAGGGGCTTAGGAACAACCCCAGGCCTTATCATAGATAAAAAGCAAGAGCTACATAGAGGGGGACATAAACCTTACCTCTATTTGATGGTGGTGCAAAAGTTGGTAGCCTACTATACGATAGTAGGTTCTCCAACTTTTCACCAAACTAAGAAAAGGAACCTATGAGCTATGCACCTATGTGAGAGGACTCCTCTCGATACACAGAGTCTAGGAAAAAATAAATAAGGGAGACTCTCCCCTTACAAACAAGAAAAGACTAAACATAATCTATCCTAAACACGAGGGAGTCTATAAGAGATGACTGAAAGATCATCCAAAAAAGAGGGCATGAAGGAGTTCTGGCTCCTTCACTGATCCTCTATGCTGCGAATAAATCATGGAGGTTTCTTGATTCTCTTCATTTTCTTTCTTATGAAGCTTGCCAGACCATCCATGTCAAGTTGAAGATATGCTGCTGCTTCCTTAGGAAGTTGCTGTGTAATAAATTTGAGGAGTCGTGATTTGGTGGCTGTGTTTGGAGAGTGCATCTGCCACATAGTTGGCTTCTCTAAAGCTATGAATACACTTAAAGTGTGAGAAGTGAGTAGTGAGCATTTGTAATTTCTAAATTTGAGAAGCAATGCTCCATGCTGGGACTTATTTGGCCAGTATCTAGTCCACCAACAGCTGGGAGTCGACCTCCAAGATGATTTTGTGGTAGTTTAGTTGAACACACCATGATATACCGAAGATCGTCACCTCTACTTCTGCTTGGTTGTTAGTACCTTCCCCCAACGGAGCTGAGTATGCAAAGAAAGATTAGCTTCCCATTTGAATCCCTGAGAATACCCCCTACCCCTATTTTCCCCGGGTTGTTTAAAGCACTTCCATCAGTGTTTAGCTTAACCCACACAGCAGGGGGTTTGATCCACTGCACTAGAGTAACTTTGGTATCGTGATAGCATTGCTCGATGAGGATACACATATTCTTCTAGCTAGACGGCCAAGAAATATAAGGAAATCTTATATGCAGTAGCCTGAAAGTGTCCTTAAACACAACAAATTTGAGCCTAGTAAGGTTGGATTGTTTACCTCCGTACTTCTTAGCACATCTATTTTTCCACAAGTTCCAACAAATAAAGATTGGAGTGGATTGTATAATAAGTTTATGTGCTTAATTGTTGTACTTAGAGCTCCACCATCTCATAATTAAATATCTGAAAGGTAAGTGATCAGTTTGGATACCCAGGGGAATAGCAAAGAATTCCCAGACTTTGGTTGCAAAAATTCCCGAATTGAAGGTGTGTTCGATAGTATCCAGACCTGGTATATGGCAGCAGTAACACGCACTAGGTTACACCCCAAATTTAGCAAGTTTTTCATTGATGGGAAGCGTGCCTCGTACAGCCCTCCATAGGAGAAAAGAGCATTTGAAAGGGATGCTTTTATGCCAATTGTACGTGTTGAACTTGGTCTTAGATTTTTTCTCCCTAATGACATTCCATGCAGAGGTACATGTGAATTCACCACTGGAATTGAGGCTCCAGACAGGTTGATCATCGATACCAGGCAGCAGCTGGAACTGGACTGCCAAGATGCTGTGTACATATTCTTGTGGAGCTTGCTGAAGAATTTTCTCAAGGTTCTATTGCCCCCCTTCCATGAAGTGTGATGCAGTTTCTGTATTAAATCTGTTGCTGCTATTAGAGTACTGGGCAAGAGGGCCAATACCAAGCCAATTGTCCCACCAGAAAGAACAAGAACCAGAGTGGATTTTGCAGTAAATATGAGTTTCCACAATGTGCTTATTTCTCATCATGTATCTCCATGCCTGAGATTCACCCGTGTCCCATTTTTTGCTTACGGGGTTGGATCTTTGGCAATATTTTGCCCTTAAGAACTCCCCCCATAATGTTTGTTTTGACCTGAAGACCCACCATTGTTTGTACTGGAAAGATTGACATACATCACTCATTAGTCTGAAGCCAATACCCCCTTCATCATACGGGAAGCTTAGATTTTTCCAAGAAGACCAATGATACTTTCTTTAGTCATTTCGCCACCCCCAAAAGAAGTTGGCCATGATACTTTGGATTTGCTTAATGATAGTTGATGGAGGGGATTTAGCTGACAACAAATGAATTGGAAGAGATTGTAGAGCATGTTTGACTAGAGTTGCTTTGCCTCCTAAGCTTAACATCTTAGACTGCCACCCTGTAATTATGTTCACGACTTTATTGATGATGTCCGAGAAGTAGATAATTCTTGGTCGACCAATAAATAAGGGGCAGCCAAGGTAAGTGATAGGAGCTTCTTTTTGATGGAAACCTGTATATCTTCTGATTATGTCGTAGGTATTGCTGAAGGCATTGGAGGGCAATAAAAAATGACTTTTGGCTTTATTAATAAGCTGGCCAGAAATTCTCTCATAATTAGCCAAGGTGTTCATTATAAGCTTAAGAGATCTCTTCCTTCCTGAAGTGAAAATAATGATATCATCCGCAAAGCTCAAATGGTTGATCTGAGGACCCCTGCTTTCCATATAGAAACCATGGTAAAGGGGGTTGAGGTTAAGTCTGTTCAGGGATCTGGATAGAACCTCTGCACCTAAAATAAATAGGGCCGGGGATAGGGGATCTCCTTGCTTAAGACCTCTAGTGGAGTGGAAAAAGCCACACCTCTTGCCATTTATTATAATGGAATACCAATTGTTAGCCATAATCCTCCACATCATATCAATAAAGCGCTCTTCAAACCCCATCTTCCTGAGAATAAGGCAGATATAAGACCATGATACTCTGTCATACACTTTGGCCATGTCTAGCTTGATAACCACATTACTACCAATAGTAGGCTTTTTTATCTGATGAATAATCTCCTGAGCCAACATAATGTTTTCAGAGATGCTTCTTCCCTTGACGAAACCTGATTGATTGGGTGAAATCAAACTAGGTAAAATAGGTGCAAGTCTGAGACATAATAGTTTAGACACAATCTTATTCGTAAAATTGCTCAAGCTTATGGGTCTGTATTCAGATAACTTGTTGGGGTTTTTCACTTTTGGAAGTAAGACAAGGCAAGCATGAGAGAAATAGTTTGGTAGCATTTGGCCACTGAAGAAGGCCTGAATTACTGCCAGCAGATCATGTTTAATAATGCTCCAATATTTTTGAAAAAAACAGCTATTCATCCCATCAGGTCCAGCCACAAAGTTAGGATTCATGGAGAAGACTACTTCTTTCAGCTCTTCAATCGTTGGTATGGCCTTTAAGCTGTCATTATGTTCTTGAGTAACTATCCTTGGGATGCAATTCATAGGGACTTCGTCAATAAGGTTCTCCTCTCTTGTGAAAATGTTCTGAAAATGCATACAAGCAGCATCAGCAATGTGCTCATCACCCTCTATCCATTCATCCTTGTCATTTAGGATTTTATGAATAAATAACTTTCGTCTTCATCCTCTTATCAAGGCTTGAAAATATTTCAAGTTACCATCCCCTTCTTTGAACCATTGAAGTTGGGATTTTTGTCTCAGCATAGAATCTTCATACTACATGTATTTGATGTAATCAGCATTAATCTCATGGAGGGCAGTTATGTTTTCCTCTATGTTGTCGTGAATAAGATTTTCTTCAGCTCTTTTAACTCTGTTCCCATAGTCTCTCACTGTTGCATATACGTCACCAAACTGCATTTTAGACCAAGTACTAAGAGTAGATGCCTCTCTTTTTAATTTCTGATGAAAACTCCACATGGGGTTCCCTTCTATATGCCTGTTCCAGCAGTCTGTCATAGTAGTTAAAAAAGAAGGTTGATCTGCCCAGAAATTGAGGAATTTGAAATATTTGATGTGGTTTTCAAGTCTGGCAGACATTCTATTGAAAGGGGACAGTGATCAGAGCCCACAGATGGCAGATGGGTGATGCTAGTGTGAGGCATATCTTGCAATCATCTATCATTAACCATGGCCCTATCCAATCTTTTCCAAATTCTGAAATTGATGCCCCTTTGGTTAGACTAAGTGAATTTAGGTCCATTGAACCCCAAATCCATGAGTCTACAAGCTTCAATCACTCTAATGAATTCTAAACTTTTTCTCATATTGTAAGGGATTCCACTAAGTTTTTCATCTGTATCTGTTATGAGATTGAAATCGCTAACTGTACACCAAGGGGTGGTGTTGATAGTATCAGCAAAGTGTAACAACCTATCCCATAGGGGCCTTCTGAGATATTCTCTACACTTGGCATAGACAAATGTGTTGATATAGATGCCAGGAGCTTCGACATGACTGAGTTCGCAAGTGACTTGTTGTTCATCTGCCTCTAAAACCTTACAGGAAATGTCATTTGTCCAAAAAAGCCTTATTTTCCCATTAGTGTTGCTAGTAGCATAATCCATGGCAAGCATACTTTTAAACATGTTCATTTGAGAGTTGTCTGAGAAAGGTTCCAAAATAGCAATCATGGACAAGTGATGGATATTTTTGAGATTTTTGAGTCTTTCAATCACACCATGGGTATTGATACCTCTAGCATTCCAAATGATTGTACTTATCGTTGAGATGATCTGGAGGTGAAAAGTCTTATATTTGGTCTGCCTGAAGTGGCAGTAATAGCTGGAGTAGACTTCTTTAAGGGAAGTCTTTCCAAGTGGATGCCTCTGGGAGAGAGTCCTTGTTTATTGGTGACTTCTTGAAGCTCCTTTTCCAGTTCACTGTCATTGTTTAGACTAAAGGCTTTGATCAATAATTCACTAGCTTCATCATCCTCGTCTTGTTCATCAATGAACTAGTTGTCTCTATCCACTTCATCTTCAGAATTCTCAACTTCATATTCATCTATAACTTGTGTTCTCACTGTTTTTTTTAGCTGTGTTTTGTCAGGAGGTTTGCCTTGAGGAGGGGTATTATATTGAACTTTGAGAGGGATAACATCCATGCCTTGTTGGTCATCAACCATGATAAATTTTTTACATGAAGGTGCCCCTTCATCTCGACTAGTGTCCTGGTCAGTATCTTTGTGGGGTTGCTCTTTTAGTTTAGACTATTTTTTCTTGTTGGCAGCTCATTTTTTCTTGCTCGGTTTATTTTTGTTTTTGGGGGTTTGCACTGGTCTGCTAGTACTAGCCTTGTTCCCCATGTCTTTGGCCATGGCCCCTTTGTGTTGAACCTTATTTTGATTCTGGTGAATATTTGTAGTACTTTGATAGTCCTGTTTTTCTTGTTGGGATTCAGTGGTAGCAGGGACTTAAAGGTCAGTCCTATGGTCAGTCGATTGGTTCTCATGCAGAACATGAGATAATGCCCTCCCCTTAAGGCATGTTATAAGGCTTCTCCTCCCAACCATCCTCCCTCCAATAACTTCATCAGTCACAACATTCACAACAATTACAGGGGAGGGGGTATCATTATTAAGATTATGATCATCATCCACATTAATTACAGGGGGTGGGGGTTTAGGAATCTGATCACCAGATTCTCTCTTAATATTTGTTGAAAATTTAGTATTCATACCTTGGTCCTTTCATGCTCTGTTGCTTTTGAAATTCCTTGGTTTGTTGTACCTGCATTTCAACCTTCTTTTCCTTGTCTTGGTCCTGGATTTGAGTATGATTGCTGTTTATTTTTCTACTTTGAGTCTGCCATTGTTCCTCCCTTTGAATGTTATTGTTGTCATTTGTTTCTGTTACTTGGTTCTGATTTTTCGACTGCATTTTTTCTCTGTTTTCCTCATGTGTCTGATTGTTTTTGGTTCCTGTAGTTTGTGGTTTGTCTTGTCCATTCTTGTTTGCTTCCCTTTCTTTTCTTTGCTTGATCTCTTCATCTCTTGTCTTCGTAGGGCATGTTCTAGCAAAATGACCCTGTTGTTTACAGTAAAGGCAGTATAGTGGCACTTCCTCATATTCTATAATTTGCCACTTACCTCTAGTTGGGTCTTTTTCAGAAAATCCCATCCAAACATGTCTTCGTCTTTCCTTGGTCAAGTCTATTTGGATTCTGACTTTTGCCACACTGCCCCTAGTTTTCTGCATGGATGCTGAGTCAAGATACAGGGCTTTACCAATAGGTGACAACAAGGAGGTCAAGATATCCATATAGTAGCAATGCCAAGGTAATTCAGGTAATGTGATCCAAATAGGGACTACGGGGGTTTCCTCTTCTGCTTTAAATTCTGGAGTCCACATTTGTATTTTCATAGAGTGTCCTGCAATAAACATTTTTTTCTTTGTCCAAACATTGATGTGGTCAGCTTCATTGTCCAAATCAATGTAGATATGCCTCGAGTTGTAATGTGCAATCTTAACAGCTCCAATAAGATGAGTTTGAGCAACAAAACTCTTCCTGATTACCTCCATTTTGGGCATTGAGTTAGTGAACTTACCCACCAAGGTGTACCTGCATCTGCCAGCCATTTTGTTCATGAAGTCCTCTTCATGGAAAGTGATAGAAGGGTATCCTTGTTTAGTGGTAATAATAGGAGGGGTAATGTCTACTCCAAGGACATTACAATTTAGAATAGCTCTCAACCAATTTGCTAAGGTTTGAGCCACAATAGGAGGGGACGGATCAGGAATTTGGTTGGTGTTATTTTTGTTAACGGAGCTATTGGTATGAGTTTTGTTCTGTTGCTGCTGGTTGTTAATCTGGTTGGTGTTTTTCATGGTCGGTTTATATGTATCAAAGTTAGAAGACACTTTGATAGGGGGAGGGAATTTAGGATTAACAAATTTGTTTCCCGTGTGAGTATGTTTCTCATTTTTCTCCGTTTCATCAACCTGCACAACATCTTTACCTTCTCATGCTCATTTTGACTAACAGATTTCGCAGTAATGTATGGGGTATGATTATGATCACGAGAAGTTTGCAAAGTATGAAGTAGCTTACCTGCCATGGTCTCATTGGGATTTACCTTCTCCTTCACCTTCCAAATGACCTGGTCCGCTTTGTTTGTCATCCTTGTTTGGTCCTTAGCATTTTGTGTTGCTTGTGTTTGTGTGGTTGCTGCATTTTTCTCTCCCTGCATATTGAATTTAGTTTTGATTTTCTTCTCCCTGATAGCATCCCATGCAGATGAGTAGCTGAATTTTCCATCAGTGTTGAGTTTCCAGATAGATTGGTCCGGGAGATCTTCCTGAATATGGAGCTTTGTGGATAGGATGTTGGTTAATTGATTGTTGGGTGCCTGCTGGATGAGCATGCTCCAGTTCCATTGTCCCTCATGCCAAAATTCTGCTACAGTAGTATTGTTGAGTCTATTACTGTCGGCAGAAAATTGGGCAAGAGGTCCAACTCCAAGCTAGTTATCCCACCAAAAGGAGCAGCTGCCCGTGTTGAGTTTCCATTGAATATTTGCTTCCACTTTGTGTTTGTTATACAAAAGGTGTTTCCAGGTCAGAGATTCACCTGTGTCCCATTTTTTACTAATAGGATTAGTCCTTTGACAATACTTAGCCCTCAAAAAATCTCCCCAAAGTGTTTGTTTGGATCTAAAAATCCACCATTGTTTATATTGGAATGCCTTGCAAACATCTGTGAGATTCCTCATACCAACACCTTCTTCATCATAAGGAAAGCTTAAATTCTTCCATGACGCCTAATGCTATTTTTTTCTTTCATTCCTCCAACCCCAGAAAAAGTATGCCATGATACTTTGGATGTGTTTAAGGACAGTAGCTGGTGGAGTCACTGCTGAGAGGAGATGAATAGGTAATGACAGTAGTACATGCTTGATGAGGATTACTTTGCCGCCATAGCTCAGTAATTTTGTTTGCCAACCTGTGATTTTGCACAACACTTTGTTAGTAAGATCAGAAAAATAAATAATCCTAGGTCTACCAACAAGTAAGGGGCAACCAAGGTAAGTGATAGGGCCCTCCATCTGTTTGAAGCCAGTGATTCTTTTGATTCTTTCTCTGGTGCTATTAAATGCATTAGTGTGTATTATAAAGTGACTCTTGTCTTAACAAGTTGGTCTGAGGTCTCCTCATAAGAATTCAAAGTTTTCATAATGAGCTTTAAAGTTCTCTGCGTTCCAGAAGTGAAGAGAATGATATCGTCTGCAAAACATAAATGATTAACTTGTGGACCTCTGCGTTCCATGAAGAAACCATGATAATTCGGATTATTATGGAGACTGTTCAAAGATCTAGAAACGACCTCCGCACCTCAAATAAATAAGGCCGGAGATAAAGGGTACCCTTGCTTGAGACCTCTAGTGCAGTGAAAAAACCATGTCTTTTGCCATTGACTATAATTGAGAACAAATTATTAGCCATAATCCTCCAAACCATGTCTATAAAGACCTCTTCCAACCCAATTCTTCTCAGGACCAAGAATATATATGACGAGGAAACCCTATCATATGCTTTAGCCATGTCCAACTTCATGATTACATATCTACCAATACTAGGCTTCTTAATATGATGAATAATCTCTTGTGCCAACATAATGTTTTCTGATATACTTCTCCCTTTAACAAATCTAGATTGGTTATGAGAAATCAAACTAGGAAGAATAGGACCAAATCTGTAGTTCATCAGTTTTGAAATGATTTTGCTAGTGAAATTACTTAAGCTGATGGGCCTGAACTCAGTGAATTTCTTGGGATTGTTCACCTTAGGGAGGAGTACAATGCATGAGTGAGAGAAATATTTAGGTAACATTTGGCCACAAAAGAAAGCTTGAATGACACCAAAGAGGTCATGCTTGATTATATGCCAACATTTCTGAAAAAAATAGCCATTCATTCTATCAGGACTAGTTGCAGAATTAGGATTCATAGGGAAAACCACTTCCTTCAACTCTTCTAGAGTGGGCATGTTAGTAAGACTATTATTTTGCAGTTGGTTGACCATCTTAGGAATACAATTGATAGCATTCTCATTGATAATCTTGTCCACTCCTGTAAATATGTTTTGAAAATGTTCACACGCAACTTCTGCAACGTTTTCATTTCCCTGTATCCATTCCCCATCATCCTTGATAATTTTGTGAATTAATAGCTTTCTTCTCCTGCCTCTTATCAATAAGTGAAAATAGTTGGTGTTAGCATCACCTTCCTTGAACCACTGCAATTGAGTTTTCTGTTTCAAAATGAGTCCTCCATTTTCAAAAATCTAATGTACTCTGCATTTAGTTTATGAAGTGTGCCCCTGCTTTCTTCATTGTGATCTTGGATAAGATGCTCTTCTACAACCCTGACCTTCTCCTCATAATCCTTGACCGTAGTGAAAATATCACCAAATTCCCTTCTAGACCAAGAGCTAAGAGTACTGGATAGTCTTTTCAATTTCTGATGGAATGTCCATATGTTGTTACCTTCCACAGTTCTTTCCCAACAAGCTTTAACTGTGTCAAGAAAATTAGTTTGGTAAGCCCAGCAATTGAGAAACTTAAAGTACCTGATTTGATCCTCTACTTTAGCAACCATTTCCATCAATAAGGGACAGTGATCTGACCCTAATGATGGTAGGTGTGTGATGGTAGTTTGAGGCATTTTTTCCAACCAAGCATCTTTAATAAAGGGCTCTGTCCAGCATCTTCCAAATTCTGTGATGTATGCCCCTTTTATTGGACCAAGTAAACTTCTGCCCACTGAAGCCTAAATCCATGAGTCTGCAAGCTTCAATCATAGCAATGAACTCTAGACTCTTCCTAATGTTGTAAGGTACTCCTCCTAGCTTTTCCTCAATAGATGTAATGATATTGTAGTCACCTACTGAATACCAAAGATTGGTATTTCCTGTAGCATGATGCAACATTCTATCCCATAGAGGCCTTCTAAGATGCTCCTTACACTTGGCATATACAAAGGTATAGTTGAAGTTAGTCTGAAGTTCATTATGGCCAATGTCACAAGTAATTTGTTGTTCATTCTCTTCTAGTACTAGACAATCAATGTTCATATTCGAAAATAGCCAAATCTTACCATTGCAATTACTTACAGCCTGATCTATAGCTAATTGGTTTTTAAAACATTGAACATGGGTATTGTCTCAGAAAGGTTCTAAGATGGTAATGATAGAAAGTTGGTGCATCTTCTTGAGCATTTTGAGTCTTTCTAGAACTCCTTGGGTATTGATCCCCCTTACATTCCAAATAAGTGTACTAATCATTGAGATGATCTGGAAGAAAAGAGCCTAGTGTTTGGCCTGCCAGCAGTGACAGTGTTGGTGTCCTCAATTTTAAAGTAGAATCTATCATGATTTATGCCTCTGGGAGATAATCCTTGATTTTTAGTCACTTGTTGAATCTCATCCTTGAGGCCTTTATCAGGGTGTGGACTAAAAGCTCTAATGAGAAGTTCACTAGTCTCATCATCCTCATCAAGGTCCTTGAGGGATTAATTATCCCAATCCATTTCATCTTCTGAATTATCCACAACATATTCATCAATTATAGGACTTCTGTTAATATGGAACTTTTCAGATATTTTATCAGGAGGGACATTGTGAGGAGGGGTCATGTATTTTACCTGTAAGGAAGTAATATCCATTCCCAACTATTCATCTACCATAATAAACTTCTTACAAGCTTCCCCATTCGTTTGTTGTTCCCCCTGCTAATCATTATCATCCTGTGTGTTCTATCTCCTTTTTGTTACTTCTTTTTTTTCTTCTAGGTTTGTTCTTGCTTTTGGGAGTGTTTCCTTGTTTGATAGTACTTGCATTAGATCCCATATCTTTTGCCATAGATCCGTTGTTTTGTTTACCTGTAGTTTTACCCCACTTGCTATTTTCCCTATTATTTTTTGTGGTATCCTAATTCTTTGCCCTTGTTTGTTCCTGTTGCTGCACTTGTTGATGGTTTGGACTATGTTGTTGGCCTGAAGTGGTAGCAGGAGTTCTAGAGTCTGAACTAAGGTCAGTGTGAGTACCCTCATGCATAACATGAGACAAATTCCCCCCTTTGGACACCCCTTCCTGCATGTTAGTTTGTCTTTTCTGACATTCCCCATCCATCCCTCCTTCAACTTCAGTAAAACCATCAATATAGGGAATAATGGAGATTGTGAGGATTGGGAGCATTGAGTTAATACCTATGCTCTTGTTATTTACTTTGTTTCTTGTTTGGCTGAACTGGGTTCTTTGGTTATGATATGTTTTAGCTCTGTTTTGTGCTCCTTGTGCTGATCTCCCTACATCACTGTTAGGCTCCTGCATGTCTGCATTTTGTTTTTCCTGCATGGTAAGTTTAGTAAAAGAGTTATTATTAGAGATGTTAGTTGTACCTATTTGTGGAGATGTGTTCTGAGGTTGTTCTTTTGTCACCTTGTTCTGTGGTGAAGTTGGTCTCCATATTGTTTTCTCAGTTTTTTCTTCCTGTGATTTATTTTTTCTCCTTTTTTGTACCTGCCATTCCTCTTCCTTTTGCTTTTCAAGATGTGGTTGCTTGTTCCATTCCTTGTTGTTTTGTTGTTGTTGCTCCTATTGCTCCTTTGTTCTAGCTTGTCTGTTATCATTTCCTTGTTGCCCCTGCTCTCTTTTATTCATATTTTTCTTTTCTGTTTCTAATTCCTTCCTTTTGTTGAATTCTTCATCCCTTATTTTGAAGTTGCACTTATCTATCTGATGGCCTTGATGCCTGCAATATGAGCAGTATGGGGGATATTTTTGTATTCAATTGGTTGCCATCTCCTTATGGTGAGATCCTCATCATCCAAACCAATCCGCACATGCCTAGGTCCTGTCTTGGTAAGGTCCACTTGAACTTTTACCTTGGCCATGCTGGCTCTAGTTCTTTTAATGGATGTTGTGTCTAAATATAGAACTTTGCCCACAGATTCAAGAAGAGGTGAGATGAACTCCTTCTTGAAGCAATGCCATGGTAGGCCTGGCAGTAGTACCCATATAGGAATAATATGGGTTTCTTCTTCAGGTCTAAAATTAGGAGTCCAAGTTTGTATTCTCATAAGCTTTCCCTCAATGGTCATTCTTTGTTGTGTCCACACAGTGTCATAGTCAAGTTCATTCTCCAAGTCAATAAAGATATGCCTTGCAATGTAATGAGCTATGTTAACTCCCCCCCGCCCCCTAGTTAAGTTGAATTTCCATAATAAAACTTTTCCTGATAAGTTCTACTTTTGGCATGGTGGTACTAAATTTACCTATCAAGGTGTATTTACATTCCACGGTCAGCTTATTCATGAAGTCATTCATATCATAAATCGTAGCAGGTTGGACCTGTTTTGTTGTGTGTCGAGGAGGGACCAGTTCGATTGGGGTTGCATGGGCACCATGAATTTGCCTAAGTCTTGCAGCCAGAGTTTGAACCACTGTATAAGGTGCCGGTTCTATGACTTGATCTTGTTTGGTAGTTTGGACATCGTTAGTATTGCTGGTACCTTTGGGCTGGTTGGGGTGGTTTATTTGCTGGCTTTTCTGATTAGGGCGTGTATGTTTATCAAAGTTACTGGAAATTTTAGGGAAAGCCTTATGCTATTGGGATCAAGATTTCCATCAAGAGGAAGCAGTTGAGACTGATTCATATTTTTTTCATTACTTTGATTAGCCTGAGGTTGGGATTTACTGTCCCTTCTGCCCTGTTCCTGCTCACTCCAAGTAACAGCCTCATGCCCTTTTACATTAACATGCTCACAACTATCACTACTACTCAAGCTACCAACATTTTGATTAGGATTAGAGTTAGAGGACTTACCTGCTTGCATGTCATCCTCCCTTGAGTTTTTGCTTTGTGATTTGGTCTTTATTACCTGCTGCCCCTGCATATGATCATAACCACTTTCATTGGTAGAATTACCTCTCTTACCTGACCCTTGCTGTCCTTCAATGCTTGGTAATGTATCATATGTTTTAACCTCAAATGAAAAATATGATGAACTCTCCACATCAACCACTTCCAATGTTGTATTCTTTGTATTGTCATGTTGATCAATTGGACTTAGCCTTGTTCCTTTAGCTCCTCTTTTTTATTGCATTTCCTTGGATTGTTCCTCTATTATTTGTTGTTCCTTTTTTTACCATTAGAGCCTACCTAATCATGACCATAGGTCCCCTGCTATTCAGCTTCACGTCTGTAGGTGAGATCTTCAAGTACAATCTGTTGGATGGTTGTATTTCTGATTATATCTGCCTGAATTTCCTTTTGGGATTGTTCCTGAGCTAAATTAATGGATATATTGGTAAGATGGAACTCTTCATCTGTAGAATAGGTCTCCTTAGCGGCGCCACCATCAAATTTCAATTTTCTGATAGCTCTATCATCGGAATTTATGCCGTCGGTGATTGGACCATCCATTTTACTTGAAATTGCAGTGAGATGTACCTCTTCACCAGGTGAGTAATCCACAATGCTCAACTCGCCTTGAAATTGCAGGGAAGGTGCTCGAAATTAGGGGCGCAGTTCTGGCGATGTTGCAGCGATTTTCCCAGAATTTGCCTCTGCAGATCTTGCAATTGACAAGGTGGAATCACCTAATTTTTTAGTATGTTGTAGCCCTTGATTAGTAGAATCATTCCCACTAAACAGCTTTCCATGAATCAACCTGTCGCCATCTGTGGATATAATTTTGTGAGCCTCGTCCAATTCTCTAGCACAAATCGCAGTGTTCATCGACTCTTTGTTTCACGAATTTGTGGAGTTGTAGGATGAATTAGGGGTGATTCTTGGTTGGTTTTATTTGTCAGGTCAAGCACCCCTGTTGGTCTTGGTC
>JAJONQ010001828.1:0-23225 GCA_036250385.1 Solanum microdontum | reverse complement strand
TTTCCGGACGGACTCCCTGCCAACTGCCCAACTTTCAAAGGGCATAACTCGCTCATACGAACTCGGAATCGAGCAAGCTCGGTGGCGTTGGAAAGATCATTCCAAGGGCTTTCCAAACATAACTGGAACTACTCCTGGATCATCCTGAGCTAGGAGTTATGACTGCTCAAAGTTGGCCAAAAACTCACTAATTTCCACACTTGGCCAAATTTCCAGATTCTGATTTTTTTCCAAAAATGACTACTTCCAATTTCAAGCTTCTTCATATTCATTTTAAATTGTCGGATGTTACAAGAAGGATAGGTATGTTCCTCCACATGAGCGTCAAAAGCCCAAAGATTCTGAGGGTGGCCGGACTGAAGACATGCTCTCACGCATTCTTAACCAGGTTGAAGGGTCAGATAAATTTTTGAAGGAAATGAAGGAAGATTTATTGACTCTCAACCAAACAGTGACCTCTTATTACATCTCTATCAAGCAGTTGGAGACCCAAATGGGTCAGATTTCTTCACATCTTAACCCAAGCCAACAAGGGGGGTTGCCTAGTGATACTATGGAAAACCCCAAGAATGAAACTTGAATGGGTACTTGTGTCGTGCCACGACATTAACTAAGGCTCTTCGTGGGAGGCAACCTAAGTTTTTAATGCTTTGTTTTTGTTTTTGAATAATGGGTGTTGATTGTGCAGGTTGGAAGGTGGAATGTTTTTGAAAATACACAGATTGGCGAGCCAAGAGTCCAGTCAGTGACTCGCCAAAGAGGTCGACGAGCCCGACTTAGACCGCCGTTGGACTAACAAAAATATCAGGTGCAAGTCTGTAAAACTTGGCGGGCCAATGGATGAATTGGTGACTTGTTGAACAAGTCGGCGAGCCCAATTTTGTCCATCGTTTGGACCCCCAAATTGACTGGAGGTCCTGTAAAACTTGGCGAGGTAAGTCACCACTTGGCGCTTCGCCGAGTGATTCGGTGTGGTCGACTAATACCGCTGAAAGGGCCGCGAACTGAAAGGTTTTAAAAGGCCAAACGATTTAAAATTTCAAAATCTTTCATATTCTCGCATTTCTAACCCCATACACTCACACCTGCACTTCATATTTCCTGTATTTTTGCTATTTCGCTTGCTTTTTTCTCTTGATCTCGTGTTTGGATTTGGATTAGATTACTGCCTAGCATATCAAATTCTTCATTCGACAATCAAGTTGGTTTTACTTACCCCGAACTCTAGATTAGTAGTTGAACTCGAATGCATTTGGTAAAATTATGTTGTTGTGTACTGGGACTGTGTTGGAATCGTATTTAATGTGTTGTTGTGCCTGTTTTAGTTTAAAAAATGTGCCTCATTACTTAAAGTGTTGATTTCCCGAGTTTTGTGTGTTAAAATTGATCATAAATTGTTGGGTTGCGGTTAATTTATCTTGGGCCTAGTTGGATGAAGTCTAAGTAACCCTCAATTGTGCTAAATGACGTACTTTGCCCAATGATGGAGCGTTTGATGCCATTCTTAAGGGCAAAATTCGTCAAATGACCAATTTTGGCCAAACTAGGGGAAGTTTGAGTACCCCGGAGGCATGGGTCGATTGGGTCTGGGCCTAATTGCATAAGTGTATAGTTTGATTTTGATTTCGGGGGCTGCTGGCAAAGATCACTAAAATTTATCAAAAGAAATACAAGTAGCTTCTTGTTTACAGTTTAACAAAATTATGGAAAAATTACATAGATATTAGACTCTAATTTACAATACATAATCTACTATTTTTTAATTACAAAATACAGTTTTTGATTATAGAACACAATAATTTTAATGGGACACATTTTTTAACTGATTTTTTTGATTTCGATGCTATTTTTTGGGCGTTGAAATGTATTGTTTAATTTTCATATTTTCATCATTATGCACATTTCTTATTTGATAGTTTACTTTTTTTGGGGGGGGGGGGGATCTCTCTCTCTCATTCCATTTCAGTTTTTGTGAAAAGTTTTGCTTTTACCATAGTTACTCTTCATTATTGTTTGTTTTTTTTTAAAAAAATGTTGCTTCTTTATTGTTGCTTGTTTGTAAGAAATTTTATTTTTCAATTATTGTGAATAGACTGAAGTTGTGAATGAAAAAATTGATAAAAAAAAATATTTAAACTTTGTAGGTAATATATATTATAGACTGAAATTAGAAGTCAGTTTAGAATACTCGCGACAGTTAGTTTTATTTAATGAACATCTGTAATTATTTTTTTGGTTTCTTCCAAACTATTGTACAATTATTAAATTTGTATTGATTCTCATAATTAAGATGAATTGTTTTAACTTTTTTACTTATTTTGTTAGCTTTCTTGATCTTGCAATGTCGCAAATCTTTTTAATAGTCTCTGATTCAAATGTTGAATGTGTACAAATAGCATTTATTTTCTATATATGTTGCTTGAACTCTTCTAAAATGTCATTGGATGTAAATCGGTATATAATCTAATTCCAAGACCTTATCATTTAATTTGTAAATATAATTTGATTTACACATATAACATAATTTACTTATTTAAATTGATAGAATATGTGGCTTATTGTAACTTCTCGCAATTTGAAATAACTAGGAAAAAGCTAAGAATAGTCATTTTTGGAAAGAATGAAAATCTGGAAATTTTGTTAAGTTAGGAAAAAAGTGAGTTTTTGGTCAACTTCAAACGGCCATAACTTCTTGCTCAGGATGAGATAGGAGCACTTCCAGTTATGGTAGGAAAGCTCTTGGAATGTTCTTTCCAACGCCGTTGAGTTTGCACGATTCCAAGTTTGTATGAGTAAGATATGCCCTTTGGAAGTTGGGCTGATGGAATAAGGAAAGTTCAATCTGAATTTTTAAAGGGTAGTTTGGTCTTTTCCTTGCCCAATTATTTTATTTCATTTTTGGTAATTAAGTCAGGGTCTAAAAAGAATTAGATCAGTTTATGCTTTTACCAAAATACGCTAGGGCTTGGATAAGAGAGAAAAGAAGAGGAGAAAGGAGAAGAGAAGCAAGATTCGTTAAGATCGTTGAGTTTAGCTTGTGGATTTCATCGGTGGTGATCCCTACAAGGTATGTGAGATCACCTAGCATTGGCTTAGTTCACCTGTGCGCCAAACTTGATTCAATTTCAGCAAAGTATATTGATTTGAAAGTAAATCCCTAGAATTCTTGATAAAGTCCGTTTGAATCCTTGTGGATTGTGTTGTAGAAGTTGCTTGGGATTGATTCACGTTTTTAGTTGTGTTTTCGAGTGGAATTTGATGTGTATTGAGGGTATAGACGATTCTAAGTGTTTGGGGAAAGAACCAATGAAATTTAGATGGTTTAGAGCTGGAAAACAAAGAAGAAATTTCGTCGGTCGAAATTTAACAGTGCCTCCGCGTCGCGGAGCTAGTCCCCATATGTGGAAAAAGTCGTTCTGCGTTGTGGAGCGGTCACAGACCATTCTGCCTCAAAAGCTATTTTCGAAACCAAAATTTCAATGCTTCTCCGCGTCGCGGACCCACCCTTAGATATTGATCGAACACGGGGTCAGAAGTGAATTACGAGTCGGACCAATCTGCGAATCGAGCGAGCTCCCCTTGCATGCAATGATGTGGTGGTAAACCTCTCATTCTAATTCAGTGCTCTCCGAACCGTGCGGGAAGGTTTCCCATCACACGGCTCACCAACTTTTTTGGTCTTCTCTCATGTTTAACTATCTAAATTCGTTCCTAAACATCATGAAATATTTCCTATCACAAATCACGATCCTTCAATCCAAAAATTCAATTCAAGGAAAGTTAAGAGTCAAGTCAAGAGAGGTCAAGAGTCAAGTTAAGAGAAGTTCATGAAGTTTTCCAAAAGTCTTATGCAAACGTTTTAACTTTGTTTTAATATTTAAGTTTTGAGTTCAGTAAAGAGTAAAGTTGAAGTTCATTACTTCAAAAGTACATGGGGGCTATGTATTCCTAAAAGGGTTTAAAATGATTTCGCATTTAAACAAGAAAGGAAACCTCGATTTCCAAGGAGCTTTCGGGCTAGTTTTCAGAAAAGAGTAATCTCTTTCTAAATGAAGCAAGAGAGGAAATTTTGATTTCCAATATAGCCTTTGACCTAAGTTTTTGAGCAATAATCTCAATTCACAGAAAGAACTATGTTTTTAAGCATAAGAACTAATATTATATTTTTGGGAGTAGTATTGAGCACCGATATGGGGGAGAGTTCAGACAACTCACAGCTCCCATAAACCAAGTAGCCACCATGGGTAGAAAAGGGTCAGATTTTTTAGATGATTCCTTTAGTGCTTTTTAGCATAGACTAGTGGATCCACTTAGTGAGTTAGGTTCTATACCTATGGCAAGGTATACGACGATCCTTGGCAGCGTGAGGTAAAACGTTGTATCATCACTATAGCTCTTAAGTGATGGTTGTCGGTTAGAGAAGCTCCACAACAATATTTTGTATTTTTATTTACAAACAGAGTTCATACATACAGAGTTATTATTGTATTTCTAAATACACAAAATTGACACCATGTTTTAAACAACTTTTCCTTATATTGCACTTGTTTTTAAACTGCTTTATATTGAAATGAGTTCAGTTATGTTGAGTTGAGTTGAACCAGGTAAGTTCTTCAGTTCCTTTTAGATTCTTTTCAAGCTTAAGTTGTGTTTTGCATTCCAACTCACATACTCGTACATTCAATGTACTGATGCTAGTTGTCCTGCATCGTCTTATGATGCAGACACAGGTAGCCAGGATCAACATCCAACACATCGTTGATCCAGTTGAGCTTCAGAGTTATTGGTGAGCCTCCTTGCATTTCGGAGGATCCCCCTTTTTCATTACTTTATCATTTTACTTCATTAGGATGCCGTGGGCCTGTCCCGACATCCATCTCAGTTGTTTTAGAGGCTTCATAGATAGACAATCAGTTAGTTAAATTCATTTGTCACTACTTTGTTATTGGCTTATGTTCAGATTTGAGTTGCCATTTTGGCTAACTTAAATGTTTAATTTTAAAAACATTATGAGTTCAATTTGAGACTGTTGATTTATTTAGCATATGAATCATTTTCTTAATGCTTAAAGTCTTCCGCTGAGTAAGTAAGCCAGGCCAAGGGTTCGCTTGGGGCCAACAATGGTTCTCGAGTGCCGGCCACATCCAGGGTGTAGGCTCGGGGCGTGACAAACTTGGTATCAGAGCACAGAGTTCAAGAGTCCTAGGGAGTCTATGAAGCCGTGTCTGTATAGTCCTAGTTATTGGTGTGAAGCGCACCACATCTATAATTAGGAGGCTGCAAGACTTAGGAAAATTTCTAAATTTTTAACACTCATTTCATGCGTTAGAGTTTAATCTCTAAAAAGTTTCCCTCTAATTCATGCTTGCACGTGTTTTCAGATAATCATGCCTCCACGAAGAGTTGTCCGAGGTCATCCTGCTAGGAGAAATGTCGAGGAATAAGGGGTACCTAATGTACCAGAAGTGCAACCCCAATGAGAGGTCACCAAGGCTGAATTCCGTAAAGCTATTCAGATGTTAAGTCAAGCTGTGACCGATCAAGTTGGACATAGAGATAATCGACATGAAGTGGCTGATACTTAAAGGATCCGTGAGTTTTTAAGGATGAACCCACCAAGCTTCACAGGTTCAAGTGTCGCAGAGGATCCGGAGAACTTTGTTGAAGAGCTTCAAAAACTTTTTGAGATTATATATGTTGTTGATGCTGAGAGGGTGGAACTAGATGCATATCAAATAAAGGGTGTCGCTACAATCTGGTTCGACCAATGGAAAAAAATAGGGCTGATGATGCGCCAATAGTGAGTTGGGCTGTGTTTGAGAGTGCTCTAATGGGGCGTTTCTTTCCCCATGAGTTGCGAGAGGCAAAGATAAGAGAGTTTCTCACCCTTAATTTGGAGTCTATGAGTGTTCATGAGTACAGTCTGAAGTTCACACAACTTTCCCGCTATGCTCTGGAGATGGTTGCTAACATAAGGAGCAGGATTAGTTTATTTGTTGCTGGGTTGTCTCGTCAGTCAAGCAAGGAAGGCAAGGCAGCGATCTGATAGGGGATATGGACATAGCAAGGCCAACAATCCATGTGCAACAAGTTGAGTAGGATAAGCTGAAGGATAGAGAAGAGTTTAAGAATAAGAGGGCTAAGACATTAGGGAACGAGTTCAAGCAGCAAAAAAGTAGTGCAAATGGGTCTTCCTTCCAACAGAAACAGAAGGGACCTGCCTCGTCATCTGCTAGTGCACCTACACCTAAGAACAAAGGTGAGTACAATAGTCAAAATTCTTAGAGTTTCAGAGCTAAACCTGTCTATTCTCAAGGCAGTATGGCACAAAGGGGTAGTAAGCTTCATACATGTGCTAAGTGTGGCAGAAACCACTCACATATTTGTCGTGAGGGCTCTACTGGTTGTTTCAAGTGTGGTCAGAATAGTCATTTTATGAGGGAGTGTCTTGAGAACATGCAAGGTAATGGTAATAGAGGAAATATAGCTCAATCTTCATCAGTTGCTCCACCAAACAAGACTGCACCTAGAGTAGCTACTTCCGGTACTGGCGGAGGAGCAAACCGCCTTTATACGATCCCTAATTGCCAAGAGCAAGAGAACTCTCCAGATGTTGTCACTGGTATGATCCAAGTCTTTGACTTTACTATTTATGCTTTGCTAGACCCAGGGGCAAGTTTATCTTTTGTAACTCCTTATGTTGCTATGAATTTTGATGTTATTCCTGAGCAACTTAGTAAACCATTCAATGTTTCTACACTTGTTGGTGATTCTATTCTAGTAGAAAGAGTCTATCGTGATTGTCCCATTTTCGTCAATCACAAGAGTACCATGGCTGACTTAGTTGAGTTAGACATGGTAGAGTTTGATGTCATTCTAGGTATGGACTGACTTTATGCCTGTTATGCCTCATTTGATTGTAGAACTCGAGTTGTCAAGTTTCAGTTTCCAAATGAGCCAGTCTTAGAGTGGAAAAGTAGTTCAGCAATGCCTAAGGGTCATTTCATTTCGTACCTTAAGGCGATAAAGTTAGTTTCTAAGGGTTGTATCTATCACTTAGTCCAAGTTAATGACTCTAGTGTTGCGATACCTCCCATTCAGTCAGTTCCTATAGTAAAAGAGTTTCCAGAAGTCTTTCCAGATGATCTACCGGAGTCCCTCCTGAGAGAGAGATAGACTTCGGTATAGATCTTCTTCCAGATATTCGTCCTATATCTATTTTTCCATACATAATGGCACTAGTAGAGTTGAAAGAGCTTAAAGAGCAGTTGAAAAATCTTTTGGAGAAAGGTTTCATTCGACCAAGTATCTCACCTTGGTGTGCTCCAGGCCCATTTGTGAGGGAGAAAGATGGTTCCCTTAGGATGTGTATAGATTACCGTCAGTTGAACAAGGTTACCATCAAGAATAATATGCTCTTCCAAGAATTGATAATCTTTTCAATCAGCTTCTGGGTGCTTCGTGTTTCTCGAAGATAGACCTCAGATCAAGCATCCATCAGTTGAGGGTAAGGGAATGTGATATTCCAAAGACAACATTTAGGACCCGTTATGGTCATTATGAGTTTTTGGTCATGTAGTTCGGCTTAACCAATGTGCCTGCAACGTTCATGGACCTTATGACTAGAGTATTCAAGCCTTATTTAGATATGTTTATTATCATGTTCATTGATGACATACTAATCTATTCGAGGAATGAGGAAGATCATACTAGTCATCTCAGAATAGTTCTCCAAACTCTAAAGGATAAGGAGTTATATGCCGAGTTCTCTAATTGTGAGTTTTGGCTTGAGTCTGTGGCCTTCTTAGGCCATATTGTGTCTGGAGAGGGAATTAAAGTTGATACTCAGAAAATTGGGGCAATGCAGAATTGGCCTAGACCCATATTTCCAACTGATATTAGGAGTTTCTTGGGTTTGACTAGCTATTATAGAAGGTTTGTAGAGGGGTTCTCGCCCATTTCGTCCCCTTTGACCAAATTGACTCAGAAGACATTGAAGTTTCAATGGTCTGAAGCTTGTGAGAAAAGTTTTCAAGAATTGAAAAAGAGGTTGACTATTGCCCCAGTTTTGACCTTACCATAAGGTACTCAAGGTTTTGTGGTGTATTGTGATGCATCTAGAGTTGGTTTGGGTTGTGTATTAATGCAGAATGGCAAGGTTATAGCTTATGCATCCAGACAGTTAAAATTTAATGAGAAGAATTACCCAACCCATGACTTAGAGTTGGCTGTCGTAGTATTTGCCTTAAAAATATGGCGTCATTATCTTTATGGTGTTCATGTGGATATTTTCACGATCCCAAGAGTCTCCAGTATTCGTTTAGTCAGAAAGAGCTTAATCTGAGACAGAGGAGGTGGTTAGAATTACTCAAGGATTATGACATGAGTATTCTCTATCACCCAGGTAAGGCTAATGTTGTTGATGATGCCTTGAACATGTTATCTATGGGTAGTACTGCCCATTTTGAGAAAGATAAGAAAGAGTTAGCAAAAGAGGTGCATAGACTTGCATGACTAGGAGTTCGACTAATGGATTCCATTGTAGGAGGAGTAGTGGTGATGAATGGGGTTGAATCTTCATTAGTGTCTGAAGTGAAACAAAAGCAAGACCAAGATTTTTTATTGCTTGAATTAAAGGCAAATGTTCATAAGCAAAAAGTGATGGCTTCTGAAGAAGGGGGAGATAGTGTTTTGGAGGTATCAAGGTAGATTGTGTGATTGATTTCAATGGTAATTAGGATGTTCACCTATCTCTCATTGAGTTTGCATACAACAATAGTTACCACTCTAGCATCCAAATGGTTCCTTATGAAGTTTCTTATGGGGGAAGATGCAGATCTCTTATTGGATGGTTTGAAGTTGGTGAAGCTGGGTTAATAGAAACAGACTTAGTTCGTCAAGCTATGGAGAAAGTGGAAGTTATTCAAGAGAAATTGAAAACATCCCAGAGTCGTCAGAAATCCTACACTGATGGTAAGAGGAGAGAGTTAGAGTTTGAAGTAGATGATTGAGGTTACTTGAAAGTTTCACCCATGAAGGGTGTTATGAGGTTTGGTAAGAAGGGGAAGCTTAGTCCCTGTTATATTGGCCTTTACAGAATATCGAAAAGGGTAGGTAATGTAGCTTATGAGTTGGATCTACCAC
Source organism: Solanum microdontum (assembly GCA_036250385.1). Lineage (NCBI taxonomy): Eukaryota > Viridiplantae > Streptophyta > Magnoliopsida > Solanales > Solanaceae > Solanum > Solanum microdontum. Next base: position 14,081 of record JAJONQ010001828.1, on the reverse strand, counting down.
AAGAGTTAGCTATGGTTCATCCAGTAATTTATGTCTCCATGTTGAAGAAGTGCATGGGCGATCCTTCATTTATAATACCAACTTAAGATATTGGGATCAAAGATAGTTTATCTTATGAAGAGATTCCGTTTCAAATTCTAGATCGCCAAGTTCGCAAGTTGAGAACAAAAGAGGTAACATCAGTCAAAGTACTTTGGAGGAACCAATTTGTTGAAGAAACTACTTGGGAAGGTAAGGAGGATATGAAGAAGAGATATCCACATCTCCTCGAATCCAAAGAAGTTCCGAATTAAGTTACTAATCATTTCTTAGTATTTATTTATAAGTCGGCATGTTGTTTCACATTTGCTTGTGGGTGTTTCAGTTGAATGTTGCATGTCACACCCTTAGCCTAGTAAGAGTACTCTCATTCGAGGAAGAATTCTCCCAAGGGGGAGATATTGTAACATCTCCCAATTTGAGATAACTAGGAAGAAGCAAAGAATTTGAAATAGTCATTTTTGGGAAGAATGAAAATCTGGAAATTTTGTCAAGTTAGGAAAAAAGTTAGTTTTTGGTCAACTTCAAACGGCCATAACTTCTATCTCAGGATGAGTTAGGAGCACTTCCAGCTATTGCAGGAAAGCTCTTGGAATGATCTTTCCAACGCCGCTGAGTTTGCGCGATTCCAAGTTTGTATGGAAGTTGGGCTGATGGAATAAGGAAAGTTCAATCCGGATTTTTAAAGGGTAGTTTGGTATTTTCCTTGCCCAATTATTTTATTTCATTTTTCGTGATTAAGTTAGGGTCTAAAATGAATTAGATCAGTTTACGCTTTTACCAAGAAATGCTAGGGCTTGGAGAAGAGAGAAAAGAAGAGGAGAAAGGAGAAGAGAAGCAAGATTCGTCAAGATCGTCGAGTTTAACTTGTGGATTTCGTCGGGGGTGATCCCTACAAGGTATGTGAGATCACCTAGTGTTGGGTTTGTTCACCCACGCACAAAACTTGATTAAATTTCAGCAAAGTATATTGATTTCAAAGTAAATCCCTAGAATTCTTGATAAAGTCCGTTTGAATCCTTGTGGGTTGTGTTGTTGAAGTTGCTTGGGATTGATTCACGTTTGTAGTTGTGTTTTCGAGTAGAATCTGATGTATATTGAGGTTATAGATGATTCTAAGTGTTTGGGGAAAGAACCAATGGAGTTTAGAGGGTTTAGAGCTGGAAAACAAAGAAGGAATTTTGTCAGAGCTAGTCCCCAGATTTGGGAAAAGACATTTCACATCGCGGAGCGGTCACGGACCGTTCTGCCTCAAAAGTTATTTTTGAAACCAAAATTTAAATGCTTCTCCGCGTCGTGGACCTACCCTCAGATATTGATTTTTGGTCTTTTCTCTTGTTTAACTATCTAAATTCGTTCCTAAACATCATGAGATCTTTCCTATCACAAATCACGATCCTTGAATCCATAAATTCAATTTAAGGAAAGTTAAGAGTCAAGTCAAGAGAAGTCAAGAGTCAAGTTAAGAGAAGTTCATTAAGTTTTCCAAAAGTCTTTTGCAAACATTTTAACTTTGTTTTCAGATTTAAGTTTTGAGTTCAGTAAAGAGTAAAGTTGAAGTTCATTTCTTCAAAAGTATATGGGGGCTACGTATTCCCAAAATGGTTTAAAATGTTTTCGTATTTAAACAAGAAAGGAAACCTCGATTTCCAAGAAGCCTTTGGGATAGTTTTCAGAAAAAAGTAATCGCTTTCTAAACGAAGCAAGAGAGGAAACTTTGATTTCCAAGATAGCCTTTGAGCTAAGTTTTTGAGCACTAATATCAAATCACAGAAAGAAGTATGTTTTTAAACATAAGAGCTAATATTATATTTTTGAGAGTAGTATTGAGCACCGATATGGGGGAGATTTCAGACAACTCACAGCCCCCATAAACTATGGGTAGAAAAGGATCATACTTTTTAGATGATTCCTTTAGTGCTTTTTAGCATAGACTAGTGGATCCACTTAGTGAGTTAGGTTCTATACCCCCGGCAAGGTATAGGACGGTCCTTGGCAGCGTGAGGTAAAATGTTGTATCATCACTATAGCTCTTAAGTGATGGTTGTCGGTTAGAGAAACTCCCACAACTGTATTTTGTATTTTTATATACAAACAGAGTTCATAGTATAGGATGGTCGTTGGCAGCGTGAGGTAAAATGTTGTATCATCACTATAGCTTTTAAGTGATGGTTGTCGATTAGAGAAACTTCCACAACAGTATTTTGTATTTTTATAAACAAACAGAGTTCATATTGTATCTTTGCATACATACAGAGTTATTATTGTATTTCTAAATACATAGAGTTGACATCATGTTTTAAACAACTTTTACTTATATTGTACTTGTTTTTAAACTGCTTTATATTGAAATGAGTTTAGTTATGTTGAATTGAGTTGAACTAGGTAAGGTCTTCAGTTCCTTTTAGATTTTTTTAAACTTAAGTTGTGTTTAGCATTCCAACTCGCATAATCGTATATTCAATGTACTGATGCCACTTGGCCTGCATCATCTTATGATGCAGACGCATGTAACCAGGATCAGTATCTAACACATCTTTGATCCAGTTGAGCTTCAGAGTTGTTGGTGAGCCTCCTTGCATTCCGGAGGATCCCCCTTTTTCATTACTTTATTATTTTAGTTCATTAGGATGGCGTGGGCCTATCCCGACATCCATCTCAGTTGTTTTAGAGGCTTTATAGATAGACAGTCAGTTAGTTAAATTCATTTGTCACTAATTTGTTATTGGCTTATGTTCATATTTGAGTTGCCATTTTGGCTAAGTTAAATGTTTACTTTTAAAAACATTATGAGTTCAGTTTGAGACAGTTGTGTCATTTAGCATATGAACTTTTTTCTTAATGCTTAAAGTCTTCCGCTGAGTAAGTAAGCCAGGCCATGGGTTCGCTTGGGCCAACAATGGTTCTTGAGTGCCGACCACGTCAAGGGTGTAGGCTCGGGGCGTGACACTTATAATTGGTATACCACTACTGTTCATTCCAAAAATACCAAATAAATCATCATTTGTACAATGGTTCCCCAACTTTGGTGTCACATTGTATACAGACTGGTTCTTATTTATGCAAAATATTTTGTTCTTGGCGTCCACTAATGTTTAAAACAGGTTTGTGGTTTGTGAACATATAAAATGGGGTGTCAATTATTATTTAATCTGATTGCATGACATGATCAATTTTTTTTAGAATCGTATTAAAGAAATATATAACTTGGTTCTAACATTCACACAAGTTATATAAATATTGATGTTTGATGGTATATAGTCAGGTTTCGTAATGACCTGTACCCGTCATTATGGAAAAGCCAATGAGGAAGGAATTTGGGCCAGAAAACTTCTGAGTAGCGACTTGGAAGTTTCCTACTCAGAAGTTTCTAGCCTAGGCCAGACTTGGATGAAATCTAAGTCAGGTGAGGTCTAGGGAAATCTAGTAGTGAATGGGGGATTTAATAAAGAATTTGATCACATGAGTAGATAGCAAATACGTTAATTAGCCTGTACGGATTAACGGTATCGAATTCAAGCGAGTAGAACTCTCGAAACTGATCTTGGCGTGAAAGGGTAGCGTTTGAACGTCCAGGTTTGAAGGTGTGTTGTGAAATGGGAGCTTGGAACTCAAATTCCAAGCTTCTGTCTCTGTGCAGGCCGCCAGGGCGGGGCTGCTGTGGCGGGATGGGGTACATCATGGCGGGCCAGTCGCGACTTAGGTCCGGGAAAAACCCCAATTTCGTTATTTTCTATAAAATCGTTCTTAAGAGCTAAGTGACGACACATAACAGTTTCTTGATAGATTTCCATGACTTCTAGTGCTAAAGGTAAGAAAATTACTCCTCTAATCTGTATTTCGATTCTTAGAGCTTAGAATCTTGGGTAATTATCATTGGGGGAGGGTTTTGGCTTTAAGTTAATGGTGGGAAAAGCCCTAATTGAACATTAGGATCATAAGCTTGGTCTTGGGTTAATAAATTTTTTATTATCCGGGTAAATTAGACCTTGTTTAGTGATCCGTGCATTAATTGCTTGTTGATTAGTAGAGTTTTGGTACAATGACTTTCAGTTCTAGGGGTTGACTTCCGCGATGATTATGTTAGTTGTTTGTTTAAACCTTCGGAGTTTATGGGAACTCCATTTCTAGTTCCGCATTTAAACATGCTTCTGTATCTTTAAGTGTTTTAGCCTCTTAAGAATTGCTTAGACGGGTTGTAGTAACGGTTCTCCCACCGGAGGGTTAGTGTGGGTGCCAATCATAGCGGTCTGGGTCGTGACAAAGTTGGTATCAAATCCCTAGGTTCGTTGATCTCATTGTACCAAAACAAGTCTAGTAGAGTCTTGTTGAACGGTATGGAGACGTTTGTACGTTTTCTTCGAGAGGCTACAGGACTTTAGGAAATCTCTCTGTCTTTTTCTCTCTTCGTGCTATGACTTGATTCCAATTGGTATCTGGTTATCCAAATTGATATCTAATTCTCTTTCACTCTTCTGTCCGCAGATGGTTAGTACGTGATACAACCACATCAGGCCCGTATGCCCTATCAATGAGCCAGGTGAGGAACCCACAGCAAGAGGCCGCGGTTGAGGTAAGGGTAGAGAAACAAAGAAAGGGGCAAAAGCCGAAGAATGGTAGCACCCGCCAGGGGTGAAGCCCAAGTTGAGAATGTTCCTAGGGAAGTGGCCCCTCCTACACCACAAGAAGAAGTGGAAAAGAATGTGGAGATCGAAGACGAGGAGGATGTTGGACCAGAGGAGGATGTACAGGCTGAGAATATCGACATTCCTTCCTTATACGCAATGTTAGCTCATCAGATCCTGACCTCTGAGAGTGAGGACACTTATGAGTTCATTTTGGATTGTTATGAGAGGCTTCACAAGTTGGGCATTGTACATCAGCATGGAGTAGAGTTTGTGACCTTCCAGCTTCAAGGAGAGGCTAAGCATGGTGGATGGCCTATGTGGAATGCAAATAGCCCATCTTGCCCCCACTCACTTGGACGTAATTCCATGTTTTGTTTCTGGAGAAGTATGTGCCCCAGACTTTGAGGGATCGCAAGAAGGATGAGTTCATGGCCTTGGAGCGGGGTGGTATGACGGTAGCTGCCTATGAGGCTAAGTTCCATACCTTGTCCGGATACACAACACAGTTGGTGACTATAAAGGAGGAGAGGATTCGTTTATTCGTTAAGGGATTGAACCCTAAATTATAGGTATTGTCTGTTCACATGGCCTCTACAGGTAAAAGTTTTAGTGAGGTGACAGACTCTGTGAAGAAAGTGGAAGGAGTTCGACGTGATGGGCAGGCCAAGGCTTTGACTAAGAAGCCCAAGAGCAAATGTAACTTTCATGGTTCCTACTCAGAGGTTCAGGTAGGTCGACAATTGTAGCATGGTCAATTCAGTAAGCCATGCCCATTTCTACAGTTGGTTACTTGGGAAATCCATAATAAAATCTTATTCAGGATGGTCAGGGAGTCGCACCTGCGTCTGGCAGCATGCTATCTTTTGGCCATAGTTGTTACAATTGTGGAGAACCTACACATATAAGGAGAGATTGTCCCCATCCACGCATGTATGACTTGTGCAACAACATACTAGAGTAGTGGTACCAACGGGCAGTGGTAGTAATGGTAGAGGACGTCCACATGGTGGGCGACGAGGAAATCAGTGAGGTCTTGGAGGCCAGGGAAATGGTAATGCAGGTAGAGGAGCAGTGCAGTTAAGCAAGGAGGTTGCCCGTCAAGATGGCAGGGCTCAGTTTTATGCCTTTTTGGGTAAGACCGAGGCTAAGGTGTTCATTAGTCCACAAATTGGACTCATTTAGGGCTATATTTTGATAGAAATTGTGTCCTGAAATGCTTATTTTATCTTAATATCTGATGAAAACCCTTAAGTTTCAGGTATTTGAAGTTTGAAGGAAAGCATGGACACTATGTCGCAAAAAGGACCGAGAAGGCTGAAAAGAACGAAGAAATGAAGGCCTGAGGATCGCCAAGTCCACTTGGTGAGTCACCGAAAGGTCTTACTTTGCCTTTTGTTCCAGTGTGATGAGCCTTGAAAAAAGGATAAAGTCGGTGGAAAACTGGAGCAGTCGGCGCACCGCTGAGCAGTTCTGCGAAGCAGTACCGTGCCGCCCAATAACCTAGAGCATGATGATGCTGAAGGCTGGTGCAAGATGGCGATGAACTACACTAAAGGCGAATTGCCGAGTTGATCGGTGATTCCGACTAACGACACCGAACGATCTGCTGCAACACAAATCTGTGAAAACTATAAATACTAGTTAGAGTTTTAGTTTTAGCATGAAACAATTATTATAATTTTCATATAGAATAGTACTTTTTCATATTTTTGCTTTAAGTTTGAGAGGGTTTTGAAAACTTGAAGAAAACGAGGGTTTGATCTCCAAGGATTTGGACTTGGGTCTCTTGGATTCTTCATTCTTGTCCTATAACAAAACTGAAATCTTCATACCCATTTGAATGCAAGATCATTTAGGTATAAATTTCTATCTCTTGATGTGTGGCTAAAAACCCCAATTCTTGGGGTGTGATTTAGCGAATATGGGTTAAGATAATTGTTGGGTCTTGCTTGCTGATAGTTTAATCGTAGTTTAATTGTGATTTCGTTTAGTGGTTGTGGATGAATTTAATGAATTTGTAGTTGCAAATACAAGTTTATTTATGTGTTTTTAGCTTACTCGAGAGAGAGGTCATAAAAGTAAGACCACTAGATTGATGGCCAGTGTGAGTGGGTCGACATGAGGTTCAACTCGAGAGAGTGAACCCTAGTCCCTTTTCCACACACTCAGCTCGAGAGAGTGAGTGGGTTAAGGTGTAGGCTCGTCTTAATGCGACAAGTGGGTGTCCAAGAGAACGCATTTAAAACAGGGTAAGTTGCTCGAGAGAGAGCTTATCCCCTTTGAAGCTTAGACTAGTCACAATTACTCTATGAATCTTCTATCGAAAGCATGTACCCAATAATCTAGCTTAACCTGTATTCCCGTTATATTCTAAGGATCCCCTCTCATTGCTTAGAAACCCTTATTAATTTTATTGTTTTTACCTTTACTTGTGACAAAATTCCCCCATTGTTAGTTGACACTCTTGTGTCCCCCCTCTAATTTACAATGTTTTTACTCGTTGATGTCTTTAGCTACGACTAGTTAGAACGAAATTTTATTTTTCTATAAATTCTCAAAACCACTCTTTTGGGACGATCCCAACCCTTGGTTGGGTTACTAAACTATTGTACGATCGTAGACACTTGCATCGGAAGTTCTGTCTTGATTACGCTAACATCAAAATGGCGCCGCTGCCGGGGAGTGGTTTTATTTGGAAATTCTTAGTTAAGTAGAATTTATGTTTTTAATAGTTGTAGCTTTACTAACTTAATTTTAGTTTTGTTTTGAGTGTTTGTGTGTTTCAAAAGACATATGAGTATGTCAAGCAGTACTCAGGAGATAATGAGGTTTCCTCTATTAGAGGTAATAAGGTTCCGGGATCGTATCCTCACTTTCAAGCAATTCGAAGGTCAATAGATCCACAAGTCATGGGCAAGATTTAATGAACTGATCACCCAATGTCCAAATCATGATATTCCCAACATATCCCTCTTAGACTGTTTCTATAGAAGTTTTGGTCCCGTAAACAAGAGGTTGGTCTACCAACTCAATCTGGGATGCATTGCGAACCACCCATATATGATAGCAGCTCGACTGCTTAATCAAAAGGCTGAAACGAATGAAGAAGTAGAAGAGGATTTCATGTTGGCCGCTCTGATGACTCAGATGGATGAGTTGGACAAAAATATGGTGAGGATCGAAGTCCAGTGCAAGAGGAAGGATAAATACATCCCTCATCATGAGTGAAGAAGTCCAAATGACAATGAAGTTAAACACATTTAGGGAATGCTATCAACAATTCTCCACAAGGTGACTAAGCAAGTTAGAGAGCTGGAAGAATTGAAAGTAGACATTGAAGGGATGAAACAAATGGTTTGGTCTCATTCCAGAGTTGTCCAGCTGCTCGAGAACCTTATGGGTCATGCGTTGCCTCAACTCCATTCACAGAAAAACAAGGAGTTGCCTAGTGATGATATGACTAACCCCAACAATAAAGCTTAAATGGTGACTCACGTCGTGCCACGACATTAACTAAGGCGCTGTTTGGGAGGCAACCCAAATCCATTTACAGCTTTCTTTTACTTTTATAAATAATGGTGTGTTGGTTGTGCAGGTTTAAGTGTGGAAAGTTTTTGGAAAATGCAGATTGGTGATCAAAATGGTCAGTCGGCGGATTGTCGAAGAGGTCGGCGAACCCGACTTGAAGCACCGTTTGGCTCAACACATGTATAAATTAGAGCCTGTAAAACTCGGCAAGCTTGAGAATCAGTTCGGCGTGTCGCTAACGAGGTCGGACACCATGATTAAGATCGCCGTTTGGACCCTCTCGTTGACTGAAGGTCTTGTAAAACTCGGTGAGTCAAATGACCACTCGGGGTTTTGCTGAATGGATTGGCGAGTGTGACTAACGTCACAGAGTGGACACGAACTGAATAGTTTATGAAAGCCACAGGGCTTAAGACGCCAAATTCTTCACTTTCCCTCGCTTTTAAACTTCACAAACTCACACCTAGGTAGTATTTTTCTTATTTTTGCATTTTAATAGTATTTCGGTTGGTTGATTTGTGTTCAGAGTTGCATTTTAATAGTATTTCACTTTCCCTTGCTGCATCAAAAGTTGGTTGCCTGACACTCAAAATTATTTTATAGAATTTGTACTCATTTGCAATATCAGTATCCTGTTCTTGTGTGTGCCTGTATTAATCTCTAAATGTGGCTTAATTTGTTTATAAATGTTGAGACCCCGTCTGTTTGTGCTTTTAGCAGAAGTATATTTTGTGGGATTGTGTTTGGATGTTATGGATCTAAGTTAAATCTCACTAGTGCATGTGCTGATTTTGTTTTTGGGGGTTAAGGGGTTGAATTCGAGAAGGTGGGTTGAGAATAGGCGCGTTAGGCGAGCTAGATCTAGCCCACCAAACTACTTGGCGGTTCGCCAAATGCTCTCATCTCACTTTAATTTCTTGTGGAATTTGATGTTTAATGATGTAACTTTCGGCAAGACGCCTGAGGTCGCCAAAAGTACTCGACGACTCGCCGAAAGTATTCTTGATCGCCCTTTTCTGTCCCCTTTGATTTTGCATGCATTTCAACTTTTGGCTGACTCACCAGACTTTTCAAGTCAATCTCTTTGATTCTTCTTGAGGATTTGTAGATATGGTGAAACCAAAAGCTGCCGAGAGAATTGTACCAGCCTAAGAGAAAACTGAAAGGGAGACAATGAATGAGGAGGCCGCTACATCCAAAGGCAAGGCTACTATACCTCCCACGTCTGGTGGGAACAAAGATAAGGGAAAGGGAAAGGGAGTCAGGGAAGTGTATGCATCTTCTGGTCAAACACCTATTTCGAAAATTCCAAGAAACCATAGGCCCGGGAGTTCTATGCCGCTGTATATGCCTAATGGGAAAATTTGTAGGAAGTCACTCCTAATAGACCTAACAGGGTCGATGCATCAGAAATAACCCCGATTCTTAATGCCCAAACCTCGAGCATAACACCAAGCACTGATGCCCAAATTCAGAGCACTACATTAGGAACTGATGCCCAGACAGATGGAGCGAATATGTAGACATGATTTTCTCTACCTCCCTCTCCGTCCTTCTTTATTCTAAAGTCTGGATATTCTTTTATATGCATTTGAGGACAAATATTTTTGTTCGTGGTGGGCTAAGGCCCACCATTGTTTGCTACTCGTGTTTGTGTTTTGATGATATATTTTGGGCTGTTCTATTTAAAATTGTGTTAATACTGCTTTTTTGTGGATGTTTGAGCTTATGGCTCCTTTTTGTTTTATTTGCAAAAAGATTTTGACCCTTCCGAAAAAATTGTGAATTTTTTGCACATTTTTCGCCACCCTTTATATGCTCGTGACTGTGGTTGTTCCTGCGCAAATTTGAGTCTCGATTTTGATCAATACCGATGACTTAAATAGTGCTTACAATCGAACGAACATGAATGTACGGCTACGATGATGCCAAATGAAGTTGCATAGACAATATGTGAACTATTTGCATCTCGTTGTGATTAACCATTTATCAAATCGATTCTCTTGTGATGATCATTGCACACTAGCGAAAGTGTGGAGTCTTGTTTGACTGTAGTGTCAATGCCTAGTGTGATGAGCTTACTTTGAACCATGCATGATAGATCCTAGAATTTGCCCCGTTGGTCCGATCAACTAAGTGATGCTATCTCTTGATATGATTTTAGGCAACTTCTAAGAGTGTGAGCCAATTTGACATATACCTCTTTTGTGACCTACCCTGTGAGCGTGTGACTCTCTTTTGAACACCCCTTGAGCCTTACCCTTCTTTGGAAGAAACTTGATGAAAACTAGACCTTTCTTAATCCATTACCTATAATCTTCTTGAATTGTGGTTAGTTGAATTTGTAGTTGCAAATACAACTTTATTTTTGTGTTTTCAGCTTGTTAGAGAGAGAGGTCATAAAACTAAGACCACTAGATTGATGGCCAGTGTTTCTGCTTGAGGGAATGAACCCTAGTTCATGTCCACACACTCAGCTCGAGAGAGTGAGTGGGTTAAGGCGTATGCTGGTCTTCATGCGGCAAGTGGGTGTCCGAGAGGAATGTATTCGAAACGGGGTAAGTTGCTCGAGCGAGAGCTTATCCTCTTTAAAGCTTAGCCTAGTCGCAATTACTGTATGAATCTTCTATCGAAATCATGTACCCAATAATCTAGCTTAACCCGTATTCCCGTCACATCCCAAGGATCCCCTCTCATCTCTTAGAAACCTTTGTTTATTTTGTTGTTTTTACCTTGTGACAAAATTCCCCCATTATTAGTTAACACTCTTATGTCCCCCCTCTAATTTACCATGTTTTGACTCATTAATGTCTTTAGCTACGACTAGTTAGAACAAAATTTTATTTTTCTTTAAATTTTCAAAACCACTCTCTTGGGACGATCCCAAGGGTTACTAAACTATTGTATGATCGTTGTGTCTTGATTACGCAAACATCAAAATGGCGCTGCTGCCGGGGAGTGGTGTTATTTGGGAATTCTTAGTTAAGTAGAATTTCTGTTTTTTAGTAGTTGTAGCTTTACTAACTTAATTTTTAGTTTTGTTTTGAGTGTTTGTGTGTTTCAACAGACATATGAGTATGCCAAGCAGTCCTCGGGAGATAATGGAGTTTCCTCCATTAGAGGTAATTGGTTTTCGGGATCGTATCCTCACTTTCAAGCAATTGGAAGGTGAACGGATCCACAAGTCATGGGCAAGGTTTAATGAACTGATCACTCAATGCCCAAATCATGACATTCCCAACATAGCCCTCTTAGACTGTTTCTACAGAAGTCTTGGTCCCAGAAAGAGTTTGGTCGACCAATTCCTTTTGGGAGGCATCGCGAACCAGCCATATATGATAACATCTCGACTGCTTAATCAAATGGCTGAAACGAATGAAGAAGTAGAAAAGGATTTCATGTTGGCCGCCCTAATGACTCAGATGGATGAGTTAGCCAAAATAATGGTGAAGATCAAAGTCCAGTGCAAGAGGAACGATAAATACATCCCTCCTCATGAGCGAAGAAGTCCAAAGGACAATGAAGTTAAACGCATTGAGGGAATGCTATCAACCATTCTCCACAAGGTGACTAAGCAAGATAGAGAGCTGGAAGAATTGAAAGAAGACATTGAAGGGATGAAACGAATGATTTGGTCTCATTCCAGAGCTGTCCAGCTGCTTGAGAACCCAATTGTCATGCGTTGCCTCAACTCCATTTGCAGAAAAACAAGGGGTTGCCTAGTGATGAAATGGCTAACCCCAACAATGAAGCTTAAATGGTGACTCGCATCGTGCCACGACGTTAACTAAGGCGCTGTTTGGGAGGCAACCCAAATCCATTTTTTGCTTTTATAAATAATGGTGTATTGGTTGTGCATGTTTAAGTGTGGAAAGTGTTTGGAAAATGTAGATTGGCGATCAAAATGGTCAGTCGGTGGATTGCCAAAGAAGTCGGCGTACCTGACTTGAACCGCCGTTTGGTTCAACACACGTATAAATTAAAGCCTGTAAAACTCGGTGAGCTTGAGAATCAGTTTGGCGTGTCAGCGACCACGATTAAGATCGCCCTTTGGACCCTCTCGTTGACTGAAGGTCCTGTATAACTCGGTGAGTCAAATGACCATTTGGGGTGTTGCTGAATGGATCGGTGAGTGCAACTAACGTCGCTGTGTGGACACGAACTGGACAGTTTATGAATTCAATAGGTCTTAAGAGTCCAAATTCTTCACCTTCCCTCACTTTTAAACTTCACAAACTCACACCAAGGTAGTATTTTTCTTATATTCGCATTTTTCTAGTATTTCGATTGGTTAATTTGTGCTCATAGTTGGATTTCTTTCCTGCTTTGCATTTCAGTCTTACCATTATCAGCATCAAAGGTTGGTTGCCTAACACTCAAAATTATTTTATAGAATTTTAACTCATTTGCAATATCAATATCTTGTTCTTGTGTGTGCCTGTATTAATCTCTAAGTGTGGCTCAATTTGTTTATAAGTGTTGAGACCCCGTCTGTTTGTGCTTTTAGTAGAAGTATATTTTGTGCGATTGTGTTTGGATGTTATGGATCTAAGTTAAATCTCACTAGTGCATGTGCTTTTTTTTTTTTTGGGGGGTTAAGGGGTTGAATTCGAGAAGGTGGGTTGAGAATAGGTGCATTAGGCGAGCTAGGTCTAGCCCACCAAACTACTCGGCGGTTCGCCAAATGCTCTCATCTCACTTTAATTTCTTGTGGAATTTGATGTTTAATGATGTAACTTTCGGCGAGAAGCCTGAGGTCGCCAAAAGTACTCGACGACTCGCCGAAAGTATTCTTGATCGCCCTTTTTCTGTCCCCTTTGATTTTGCATGCATTTCAACTTTTAGCTGAGTCACCGGACTTTTTGAGCCAATCTCTTTGATTCTTCTTGAGGATTTGTAGATATGGTGAAACCAAAAGCTGCCGAGAGAATTGTACCAGCCCAAGAGAAGACTGAAAGGGAGATGATGAATGAGGAGGCTGCTACATCCAAAGGCAAGGCTACTATAGCTCCCACGTCTGGTGGGAACAAAGATAAGGGAAAGGGCAAGGGAGTTATGGAAGTCTATGCATCTTCTGGTCAGACACCTATTTCAAAAATTCCAAGAAACCATAAAGTACCTTCATGGGCCCGGGAGTTCTATGCCGCTGTACATGCCTAATGGGAAAATTTGCAGGAAGTCACTCCTAATAGACCTAACAGGGTTGATGCATCAGAAATAGCCCTGGTTCTTGAAGCCCAAACCTCGAGCATAACCCCAAACACTGATGCCCAAATTCAGAGCACTACATCAGGAACTGATGCCCAGACAGATGGAGCGAATATGTAGACAGGATTTTTCTCTACCTCCCTCTTTGTCCTTCTTTATTCTAAAGTCTGGATATTCTTTTATATGCATTTGAGGACAAATGTTTTTGTTCGTGGTGGGCTGAGGCTCACCTTTGTTTGCTGCTCGTGTTTGTGTTTTGCTGATATATTTTGGGCTGTTCTATTTAAAATTGTGTTAATATTGCTTTTCTGTGGATGTTTGAGCTTATGGCTCCTTTTTGTTTTATTTGCAAAAAGATTTTGACCCTTCCAAAAAAATTGTGAATTTTTTGCACATTTTTCGCCACTCTTTATATGCTCGTGAATGTGGCTGTTCCTGCGCAAATTTGAGTCTCGATTTTGATCAATACCGATGAATTAAATAGTGCTTACAATCGAACGAACATGAATGTACGGCTATGATGAGGCCAAATGAAGTTGCATAGACAATATGTGAACTATTTGCATCTCATTGTGATTAGCCATTTATCAAATCGATTCTCTTGTGATGATCATTGCACACTAGCGAAAGTGTGGAGTCTTGTTTGACTGTAGTGTCAATGCCTAGTGTGATGAGCTT
>JAJONQ010001826.1:0-21802 GCA_036250385.1 Solanum microdontum | reverse complement strand
TGGCAAATGGAATAATGCCCAAAAGAATTATGCTACTATAGCTAAAGAAATTTTGGCTATAGTTAAAGGTGTTCTTAAGTTCCAAGGTGATCTTTATAATCAAAAGTTTTTAATAAAAACTGATTGCCAAGCCGTATGTTCAATAAAGACTGTAAACATGATGTTTCTAAACAAATGTTTGCTAGATGGCAAGCTCTGTTAGCACCTTTCGATTTTGAAATACAGTACAAAAAGGGTGAAGATAATAGTCTTCCTGATTTTCTTACTAGAGAATATCTAAACTAATAATTATTTCCTTTTTCAGGATGGACCAGCATGGCCCCCTCCATCAAGGAGAGGAAGAACAAACCCAGGAAGAGGAGGTCATATCCTAGCTCAACAGGGTAGCAGAACACTAACATCATTTAATGTTAGTAATTCAACTGCTTCATCCAGTGGAACCAGGGGCATTGATACAAACCACCCGATGTACAAGGAGTTTATGGATTTTACGAAATCCAAAAAAGAGTTGGATAATAATCCACCATCATACTCTTCAATATTAATTGATGATGAGAACATAGAAGTTTTTGATATGAATGACAACAAAGAAGTTATACTTCTTTTAGAAGAAAATGATCTCAAATGGAGAAATGAGCCATGGCAAATAATGGCTAGGTATTTGGATACAGTATCTTATACGACTACTGTTTACAAATACAGAATGCACTATGAGATAATACTCTCATCTACGGGGTGTGAATTTCAACACTTCTACCCAGCTAACACCAAGAAAGTTTATAACTTTTCAAAAATGATTATAAAGAAAATTATAGCACCTGAAGAATGGGGTATGAGTACATTGAAGGAATTGGATTATATCCATCCAGAGCAAAAAGTGGCAGTAAAATACAATTACTGGGATTATATTGATGGATTTAATAAAGTCCTGTTATATGAGAATGCTAATAGGAAGCATTCATGGTTTATTAAAATATGTTCTAATATTTTCGATAGACATATTCCTAATTGGTTTTGCAAGTGGTGGACTTTATATGGTCCTTCAGTAAAAATCTTACCAGAATCATACAAGAAATTATATTTAGAATGGGTAGACATATCCCCAAAGTTAATAAAGTTGCAGGAAGAAAATATATTCTTCAAAGGAATATCTTTGATGTATTTCTTTATTGAATTTTCAATTCCTTGGATTATGAAATGGTCAATAGAAGTCAATAATACTTCAGAAGGATTTCCTTGTTTGCAGAGAACTTTTTATACTAAGTTCTGGAGTAAATTACTTCAGAAAATCCCTGAAGGCAGGTTACATGGCCAAGAGATTATTGATTTAATAAATGTTAACATTAGTAAGTATTATGATGCTGCTACTATCGAACCCCAAATCATGGAAGATTTAAGTCCATTTAAGAAGATTACAAGAAAACTTCAAATGAAGAAAGGACTCATCTCTAAATCAAAAGCAATAGCCATATATATGGAGGAAGTAAAGAAAGATTTGATGAAAAATCTTGACATTCATATAAAAGATGATATTTCTATGACTTCAGCCAGTCATACTAATGAAGGAGATAATACATGTATTGCTGGAGAAGGACAAGAAGTTGATGAAGAAGAGATAGATATTGAAACTATTCTCCAACGTTATCAACAACAAATAGAAGAATCTTCTACAAGCACAACTGGCAAAGGAAAGGAGAAAGTTGTGTCCTTCAAAGCTTTGTTTTGGTTAAAAATATCACCAATCAAATTATTTTGGGAGTCCCTTTTATAAACAATATTTTCCCTCTTACTACTTTTATTATTATTATTATTATTATTATTGTTATTATTATTATTGTTATTATTATTATTAATAATAATAATAATAATAATAATACCAGGCCAGTATATGAAAGATCGTCGAAGGAATCCGTTGGATTACCCATGTGAAGGGCGGACCCGGATAGTAGGGATTTCCATATACTGTTGCCAGGGTTAGCTATATTCATAAAGGTTCCTAATAGTCTAACTTTTATACTATCCGTTTTCGTTTTGGTATCAGAGCCAGGTTCTTATAATAACAATAGGTGTTATAGTTCAATACAGTTTCTCTTATGAACATCATAAAGAAAAGGTCTACTGTTAAAAATAGTAGAAAAGAAGAATATGATATACCTCAACACTTAGATCTACTTAATAAGTGGACTATTTCGAAAATATCGCCCAGAATCATATATCAAATGGGTACTTTTGAGAAATTAGGTCTCAAACAAGTGGTCAAAACCACAGAAGAAACTATTACTATTGATAGTGATAATCAGACGTTTCGAATATTATCTGATAATGATTTAGCCCCTTATAGGGATATTTATCGATTTATGCATATTGATTTAGTTCAGGTGGCTTTTAAGACCCTCACTTTACGAGGTCTATCAGAAAGCTTTATAGCAGTTTTAAGGGATGGTAGAAATCATAATTGGAAAAAGTATCTTATAAGAACAATTCAAACTAGTCTTGCTTATGGACCAGTTTATTTTATAAGTATTATTATTATTATTATTATTATTACTATTACTATTACTATTATTATTACTATTATTATTATTATTATTATTATTACTATTATTATTATTATTACTATTATTACGGCCAGTCAGTGATCAAGCAAGTCAATATCCTTAGAGGTAGTCCAACTACATAAGAATCGAAATACACAAGAATTTTAATATACTTTCTCAGACTGCATGGTTTAATTATTTTACCCAAGCAAAGGGCTTGTCAAGAAGCTAATACATACTTTTATTAAGCCCATGTGTCTGATAGTTCTAACCGGGTATGAGGCGCCCTACTTATTAAACTCAATTTCGGGCTAAAAACCACGGCACATCAGACGGAGTCATAAAGACAAAGCCAATAAAAGTAGTACTAGATCTGATTGTACCTCAATCTCAGAACCAAGTCGAGAAGTCATACTAAAATTATTCTATATTTAAATAAAGCTTAGGTCCGTTCATGGTCTATATAAAAGAGAAGTTAGTTATCCGGCATAGATATAAATTTTTAGCCGGACATAGTCACAGCTTCCAGATCGGAGATATAAAAAGATTTAGAATTAAAAGAAGAGAATTAAATTACCTTATAATAATGGCCAACATGGCCGATGAGAAATATCAACTACTTTATTTACTTCTGGCGAACCTCCGACAAACCGAGAGCTTTACAAACTAAGAGAAACAAACAACTTAAAAAAAAACTTTTGAAGAGAGAGTGTTTTTCGACGCCCCTCCTTCAAACTACAAAAGACCTTATTTATAGAAGAAAAATGGATCTATCTACAGTTATCAATAGTGATCTACCGTGACCGATCTATAGTGATTTACAGTGACACTAGGTCCCTTATCAATGGGTCCCAAATGTACAGTAACAGTTTTTCTACTGTGGTTTAACAATGTATCTGCTGTTAATCAATAGTGGTGATCTTGTCTTTCTTTTTTAACCCCCTAAGTAAACCTTCTACTTTAGACAGCATATCTTCTGTCACGGCTTTCGCCGATTCACAAGGCTGGGCCTCTTAAGCATCATCTGCGATATCATCACTTGTTTCACTTCTCATTGAAGTGTCTGATTTTTCATAGTGAGTGATATTGAGGAGTAGATTCCTCCTAATTTCATCCAAATACTCCTTTATCATTTCTTCTTTATTTCCATCTTGAATGGAAATTCTTCTGGCAATATGTTTGACGGAGTTGTCAGCAATTATTCCTTTGTGAGGAATAGTACCATAATCTTGGATTCTTTGAGAAATAGAATCTAATAATTCTTGGCCATATAATGATTTAGTCATGGGATCCATCTTCATTAATTTATCCCAGAAATTTTTATAATAAATCTGATATAAGCATGGAATTTGTTCTTCAGTAAAACCTACTTTTGGGGTCCATTTATGGATCCATGGAATCGAGAATTCTATGAAGAAATAAATTTGTTCAATTTGTTCTATATAGAAAAAATGATCTGAGTGGTATAAATCATTAAGGTCTGGTGAAACCTTAACCCTGTTTTTGTATAACTTTAAAAAGGGATCAGGTAAAATCTTTACGGTCGGTCCGTGGTATGACTACTAGTTTAAGAACCAGTTAGGAATTGGGTCAACAAATATCTTTGCACATACCTTGATAAACCAAGTATGTTTATGCCTTTCATTGTTATAATAAAGGGCTTTGCTGAAAGAGTTAATATAATCCCAATAAGTGAAATTGGTAGGGATTTTATTGAGACTGATCTGCCTTTCTTTCATTGAGGATATACCCCAAACTTCAATTGATATAATCTGCTTTATGATCATTTTGGAGAAGTTATAAACATTCTCGCTGGTGTTATAACCTGAGAAGTGCTGAAATTCAACACTACCTGTATTCATTAAAATGGTCTCGTAATACAAGCAGGTTTTGTATGACTCTCCTCGGAAGTATAATCCGTTAAGTAAATATCGCTGGAATATCTTCCAGGGTTCTTCTTTTCTCTATATCTCAGAGTTTTCAATAAGAAATATCATTTCTTTCTTTACTACCCTTTCATAGGATCTAATATCATCAACCTCTTCTTTCGCCACCGATGCAAAAGTATCACTTTGCTTTTGAGATAAACATGATCTCAGTTGGGCGTATAATGGATTATTCTCTGGAATATCATCTAGATGTATCGAAGAAGTAGATTATTTTGAAGAGCTTGTTAGTTTTACGAAGCTCATTCCTCCCCATTGTATAATTGGAGAGCTGGATGAGGATTCGTATGACAATCCTGATGTTTTTGAGGAGGATGATCTTCCCCTTCCACGAGTATAACTGCCCCTTCCTCTAGCCTTGGTTACCCAAGGAGGATCCATTCTGCAAGCATAGCATTTAGTTTTAATCTTCTAAAAGGTCATAAACTTCAGAACAATAAAATATTTCATATAACTCTTGTTGAATCAAGTAATTAGCGATGAAATCCATCACCATTCCGTCTATAATTCTTCATAAAATACGTTCCTGTAAATCTCTATTAAGAGGAACTACCTTCAAAATTGTTACCAAAGTAATATCAGTAGGGGAGTCAAGAAAACCCATTTTTTTAAGAAGAAAGATATTCTCTAGATAAGAAGTCTGGGAGGGAATTATCACTTCCCTTTTTATAATGAATTTCGAAATCAAAAGGGGCTAATTGTGCCTACCACCTAGCAATTATTAATTTGGATGCATCATGTTTAAAATCTTTATCAAACATAAATTTGACTGATTGAGCATCTGTTTTTATCACAAATTTCTGATTGTAAAGGTCATCCTGAAATTTTAAAACACATTTAACGATAGTTAACATTTCATGAGCTACCGTTGCATATTTTTTTCTGAGCATCGCTCCATTTTCCTGAATGAAACCGAATAAGGTATTCATTTTTATCATGCGGGTTAATCTGTTTTAATATTCCACCATAACCTATATTGGACGCATTTGTCTCAACGATCTTTGGCCAAGCAGGATTAGTAAGGGTTAAACAAGGCAAAGATTTAACACTTTCTTTAATAGTCTTTACAAGATCTGTGAGACTAGTAGTCCAAGGCTTCTTATGATCTTTTTTTAGCCTGTCGTATTACAGAGCTAAATCTCGAGACAAATTCTTTAGAAGGGGGAAATGTAATTTAAACTTCCCACAAACCGCTGCAATTGCATCCTATCTGTAATAATATGAGGAAATTTTGATGCGAATTCAATAGATCGCTGAATAGGAGTCATTTTTCCTTGACAAATCAAATGACCCAAAAATCTAATTTCTGTTTGAGAAAGACTCATTTTAGGTTTAGATATGACCAAACCATTTTGAATAACTATTTTCTTAAAAATGTCTAGATGCTTAATATGCATTTCAAGAGTCTTTGAGTTTACCAAAATATCATCAATATAAACTATGATGAAAATCAAATAAGAATTAAAAATATCATTCATAATCTTTTGAAATTCCGCGGGAGCATTTGTTAATCCAAAGGGAATTACATTCCATTCGTATTGTCCAAACCGAACATTAAATGTCGTTCTATAAGAATGATCTTTAAATATTTGGATTTGCCAATATCCATATTTTGAATCAAATTTTGAAAAGATATTAGCATCATATAATCTTGATAATAAATCCCTTTTCTTTGGAATAGGATACCTAATCCATTTTAAAAATTTATTTAAAGGTTTACAATTAATTACTAACCTGGGAACAACTCGTTCTTTTTCTGTTGTGTTATTAACATAAAATGCAGTACAAGACCAGGGTGACTTGGAAGGTTTTATTAAATCCTTTTGCAATAAATTATCAATTTCTTTTTTGCAGAATTCGACCAATTCGGTATTCACCTGACAAGGACGTGATTTGGTAGGGATATTTTCTTCAGAGAAATCATCTTCATATGGAAGAGTTACAATATGCTTTTTTCGATTCCAAAAAGCACTAGGATGATCAACACAAATATCAATGGCCATTTTTCAGAAATGAGTTTAATCTTTTCCTGTACTTTAGTAGATTTTAAAGTATCGAATATATTAATACTAAATATCTCAAGTTGTAAATAATCAACATGCTTTTGTTTAATTTAAATTAGAGCATTAATATCTCTAGAAATAGGCTCGGTGATAAAAGTATAACTAATATCTTGATTTTTATAAGTATCAAAAAATCCTTTAGCATTTATATTAGTAAAAGGATAAATTGCATTTATAGAAGGAGTTCCTAGAATAATAGGAGGGTATAACTGATTTTTTACTAAGAAAAAGAAGTGAGGAATACAAATTTTATTCTGGCAAGATGGAAATAAAGAAGAAATGATAAAGGAGTATTTGGATGAAATTCGGAGGAATCTACTCCTCAATATCACTCACTATGGAAAATCAGACACTTCAATGAGAAGTGAAACAAGTGATGATATCGCAGATGATGCTCAAGAGGCCTAGCCTTGTGAATCGGCGAAACCTGTGACAGAGGATATGCTGTCTAAAGTAGAATGTTTACTTAGGGAGTTGAAAAAGAAAGACAAGATGACCTCTATTGATTAACAGTAGATACACTGTTAAATCACAGTACAAAATTTTTTTCTGTACATTTGGGACCCATTGATAAGGGACCCAGGGTCACTGTAAATCAATAGTGGTCATTTTGTCTTTCTTTTTCAACTGCTGAATTAATTTGCTTGTTGTATAGAATCTATTATAAATTACCTGCTACTTTGAATCCTAGATGTAAGTTATATGATACATCTGATCAAACTATTTTTGTATAAACTAATTTTGCCAAATCTAAGGTCACTACTAGAAGACCTATAAAATGGGAATAAATTAATTTTCCTACCACTTGGATTTTAGATTCTGTTATACCCCCTGAGCAAATGACCGATGTTGTCACTAATTCTGAATATTCTCTTCGTCAAAACAGCCTGATGTTCATATTCAACGGCCTCCTGTGATTCAGGATTTTATTCTTAGACCTTTGCACGACCTTGAAAATCTTCTTGCTAAAGAGTTTTCTCAATTTGGTGCAAGTGCGAAACCGATAAGTCTCGCTGAAGATTTTGCAAATGAGATGGAAGACACTTTTGATTTCAAAACTCAAATGGAAATGGAAGTTAATAAACTTCATGGGTATCCAAAGAAGAATAGTGGTAATATTGCTTATGCTAGAAAACTTAGCATGCAAACATATTACTATCCCAGGCCAACTCCTCAAGATGTTTTAATAGAGGAAAGAGATTGGAATCAAACTAACACTTCTTATAGTGGAAGTGAGATTTATGCATGGAATCTCGATGGGTTAACTGATATGCAGTTGATGATTATGGTTCATAGGATGCTTATGTATGCTACTATCTGCAAAAGTGTTAGTAACACTGACAAGACCATTTGCAAGATGATTATTGCATGATTTACCGGTCAACTAAGAGGATGGTGGGATAATTATATGCCCTCTGATGCGAGAGCAGCAATAATTAATGCTAAGGCAGTAAATGAAGGAGTTGATAATTTAGGTTTTGCCCTTGTTCAAAATAGAGAAGACGTTGTGTATACACTTATTTTGACTATTCTTGAACATTTTAGTGGTAGATTTACCAATCAATATGAAACCATTAGATCTCTTCTAAATGGTCTTAGATGTAGACATTTAGGTGAGTTTAGATGGTATAAAGACACTTATTTAAGTCGGGTCATGGAACTTCCCAAAAATGGTTTAGAATTCTGGAAAGCCAAATTTATTGATGGCTTACCTTCTTTATTTGCAGAAAGAGTAAAAAAGACTCTTAGAAATCCTCAAGGAATTATTCCCTATAGTGATTTTACTTATGGAAAGCTTATTGGGGTTTGTACGCAAGAAGGCATAAATTTGTGCATTGAGTTAAAATTCTCAAGACAACTTAAGATGGACAAGCTTAGAGAAAAGTCTCAATTAGGAGATTTTTGTACTCAATTTGGTTTACCGGATGCTTCAAAAAGCACCAACCGAGAAACTTCTAAATCAGAATCTCATAGATCTCATCATAAGAAAAGAAGATCTAGAAGAAGGACTAGAGAAGAAAGAGATGAGCGTAGGACTCATCATAAATTTCATAGATTTACCAGGAATAGGTCAAGGTGAAATCTTGATAAGATTAAGTGTTATAAATGTGGAGAATTTGGGCATATAGCTCCAAATTGTAAGCTGGAAAAGCTTAAGACTCTAGAACTTGATGATGATATTCAAGAGAAGATTTTTAGTTTTCTATATACTTCTGGTTCCGAATCAGATTATGATAATTCTGAAGCAAGTTATGCAACAGAGGATGAGCAACCTGAGCCTTCTAAGGTTCATCAAGATTCGAATGATGCTTGCAAATGTCATGGTGATATTTGTCACTGCGAACATGATGATTTTACAAGCTGCAATCTCAGTTTGAAGATATGAATATGTTTACTATCACTGCTGATAATGTGATAGAACTTCTAAAAGAAGTTACCGATAATACTCTTCGTGAAAAGATCATTCAATTGGCTGCTAGTAAAACTAGCTCTTCAACTAGTATTCCTAACGATGAAAAGGTTAAAGATGAGTTTAATTATTCTGCTCCTTACTCCATGTCTGATTTTTCATAGTGAGTGATATTGAGGAGTAGATTCCTCCTAATTTCATCCAAATACTCCTTTATCATTTCTTCTTTATTTCCATCTTGAATGGAAATTCTTCTGGCAATATGTTTGACGGACTTGTCAGCAATTATTCCTTTGTGAGGAATAGTACCATAATCTTAGATTCTTTGAGAAATAGAGTCTAATAATTCTTGGCCATATAATGATTTAGTCATGGGATCCTTCTTCATTAATTTATCCCAGAAATTATTATAATAAATCTGATATAAGCATGAAATTTGTTCTTCAGTAAAACCTACTTACGGGGTCCATTTATGGATCCATGGAATCGAGAATTCTTTGAAGAAATAGATTTGTTCAATTTATTCTATATAACAAACATGATCTGAGTGGTATAAATCATTAAGGTCTACTGAAACCTTAACCCAGGTTTTGTATAACTTTAAAATGGGATTAGGTAAAATCTTTACTGTTAGTCCATGGTATGACCACCAATTCAAGAGCCAGTTAGGAATTGGTCAACAAATATCTTTGCACATACCTTGATAAACCAAGTATGTTTATGCCTTTCATTGTTATAATAAAGGACTTTGCTGAAAGCGTTAATATAATCCCAATAAGTAAAATTGGTAGGGATTTTATTGAGGCTGATCTGCCTTTCTTTCATTAAGGATATACCCCAATCTTCAATTGATATAATCTGCTTTATGATCATTTTGGAGAAGTTATAAACATTCTCGCTGGTGTTATAACCTGAGAAGTGCTGACATTCAACACTACCTGTATTCGTTAAAATGGTCTCGTAATACAAGCGGGTTTTGTATGACTCTCCTCGGAAGTATAATCCGTTAAGTAAATATCACTGGAATATCTTCCAGGGTTCTTCTTTTCTTTGTATCTCAGAGTTTTCAATAAGAAATATCATTTCTTTCTTCACTACCCTTTCATAGGATCTAATATCATCAACCTCTTCTTTTGCCACCGATACAAAAGTATCACTTTGCTTTTGAGATAATTATGCTCTTAGTTGGGCGTATAATGGATTATTCTCTGGAATATCATCCAGGTGTATCGAAGAAGTAGCTTCTTTTGAAGAGCTTGTTAGTTTTACCAAGATCATTCCTCCCCTTTGTATAATTGGAGAGCTGGATGAGGATCCATATGATAATCCTGATGTTTTTGAGGAAGATGATCTTCCCCTGCAACGAGTATAACTGCCCATTCCTCTAGCCTTAGTTACCCAAGGAGGATCCATTCTGCAAACATAGCATTTAGTTTTAATCATCTAAAAGGTCATAAACTTCAGAACAGTAAAATCTTTCATATAACTCTTGTTCAATCATGTAATTAGCGACGATATCCATCACCATTTCGTCTATAATTCTCCATAAAATACATTCTTGTAAATCTCTATTAAGAGGAAATGCCTTCAAAATTCTAACCAAAGTAATATCAGTGAAGAAGTCAAGAAAGACCATTTTTTTAAGAAGAAAGATATTCTCTAGATAAGAAGTCTGGAGGGAATTATCACTTCCCTTTTTATAATGAATTTCGAAATCAAAAGGGGCTAATTGTGCCTACTACCTAGCAAATATTAATTTGGATGCATCATGTTTAAAATCTTTATCAAACATATATTTGACTGATTGAACATCTGTTTTTATCACAAATTTCTGATTGTAAAGATCATCCTGAAATTTTAAAACACAGTTAACGATAGTTAACATTTCATGAGCTGCCGTTGCATATTTTTTCTGAGCGTCGCTCCATTTTTCTGAATGAAACCGAATAAGGTATTTATTTTTATCATGCGGGTTAATCTGTTTTAATATTCCACCATAACCTATATTGGATGCATCTGTCTCAACGATCTTTGCCAAACAGGATTAGCAAGGGTTAAACAAGGCAAAGATTTAACTCTTTCTTTAATAGTCTTTACAAGATCTGTGAGACTAGTAGTCCAAGGCTTCTTATGATCCTTTTTTAGCTTGTCGTATAACTGAGCTAAATCTCGAGACAAATTATTGTAGAAGGGGGAACTGTAATTTTAGCTTCCCAGAAACTGCTGCAATTGCGTCCTATCTGTAATAATATGAGTGAATTTTGATGCGAATTCAATAGATCGCTGAATAGGAGTCATTTTTCCCAAAAATCTAATTTTTGTTTGAAAAAGACTCATTTTAGGTTTAGATATGACCAAACCATTTTGAATAACTATTTTCTTAAAAATGTCTAGATGCTTAATATGCATTTCAAGAATCTTTGAGAAAACCAAAATATCATCAATATAAACTATGATGAAATCCAAATAAGAATTAAAAATATCATTCATAATCTTTTGAAATTTCGAGGGAGCATTTTTTAATCCAAAGGGCATTACATTCCATTTGTATTGTCCAAATGGAACATTAAATGTCGTTCTATAGGAATGGTCTTTAAATATTTGGATTTACCAATATCCAGATTTTAAATCAAATTTTGAAAAGATATTAACATCATATAATCTTGATAATAAATCCCTTTTGTTTGGAATAGGATACCTAATCCATTTTAAAAATTTATCTAAAGGTTTATAATTAATTACTTACCTAGGAATGCCTCGTTCTATTTCTGCTACGTTATTAACATAAAATGCAGTACAAGACCAAGGTGACTTGGAAGGTTTTATTAAACCCTTTTTCAATAAATTATCAATTTCCTTTTTCTGCAGAATTTGACCAATTCGGTATTCTTCTGACAAGGACTTGATTTGGTTAGGATATTTTCTTAAGTGAAATCATCTTCATATAGAAGAGTTACAATATGCTTTTTCCGATTCCAAAAAGCACTAGGATGATCAGCACAAATATCAATGGCCATTTTTTCAGAAATGAGTTTAATCTTTTCCTGTACTTTAGAAAATTTTAAAGCATCGAATATCACTGCCAAGTCATTGATCCTGTAACGTTGGTATCAGAGCCTAAGAACTTTCATGGTATATATATAGTTGATGTGATGAATTTCGGCATAGATATATTCTCTCTTTTATGGATCAAGAAGATATTAAAAGCACTCGACTAGAAGAGGTAGATATACCTCAAAACCTTGATTTGTTAAACAAATGGACTATTCCGAAAGTTCATATAAAAACCATTTATGATTATGGTTTGTTTGATAAGATTTCTAATAAATAGTTGATTAAAACAACTGAACAATCCTTGGCATTAAACTCGTCCGAACAAACTATTCGTTTATTAAATAAGCGTGATATTGAATTATATAAATCTCAGTATAAATTTTTGCATATTGGCATGGTTCAAATTGCTTTTAAACCTTTAACTCTTAAAGGGTTACCATAGACTTTCTTAGCTGCTCTACGAGATGCGAGGAATTTAAATTTTCGTCAATCCTTGAAGGGTTCGATAGAATCTACAGTGGCTTATGGTCTAGTTTATTTTCATGCTCAGCCCAATTTGCAGTTATCTTTGATTGATTCTAATATATTAGATGTTTTAACCTTTAATGTTAAAACACATGGTTATAATTATGCACCTGGATCTGAATTAATTTATTTGTCGTATAGAATCTATTATAAATTATTTGCTACTTTGAATCCTAGATGTAAGTTATATGATACATCTGATCAAACTATTTTAGTAGAAACTAATTTCGCTAGATCTAAGGTCACTACTAGAAGACCTATAAAATGGGAAGAAATCAATTTTCCTACCACTTGGATTTTAGATTATGTTATACCCCTTGAGCAAATGACCGATGCTGTCACTAATTCTGAATATTCACATATTAGTCAAAATTATGAGGGAGCATTTTTTAATCCGAAGGGCATTACATTCCATTCGTATTGTCCAAACGAAACGTTAAATGTCGTTCTATAAGAATGGACTTTAAATATTTGGATTTGGCAATATCCAAATTTTAAATCAAATTTTGAAAAGATATTAGCCAGTGAACTTGGACTAAAATCTATTTGATGTTCACTCATCATTAAGTATTATTAAGATTAAAATCCATCTCGGATACAGAAGGAATATCCTTATCAGAAATATCAGATACTTTATCATTCGTTTGAACAATGTTTAACTGAGGATCAATTTTAATTTTTTGTTTTTCTGCAGATATAACTGTTGATAAAGTATGTAATGAAGCAGCGCGATTTCTAGTTGGACCATAACAAGGTTCTATCGGAGAAATATGTTGAATAGCCAGTCTTCTATCGGAAGCAAAAGAATGTCTACTATAAGGAACACTTTTTTCATTAAACTGCATACAAAAATTTTCCATCGAAATTTTGACTAATATGAGAATATTCAGAATTAGTGACAGCATCGGTCAATTGCTCAGGGGGTATAACATAATCTAAAATCCAAGTGGTAGGAAAATTAATTTCTTCCCATTTTATCGGTCTTCTAGTAGTAACCTTAGATCTGGCGAAATTAGTTTCTACTAAAATAGTTTGATCAGATGTATCATATAACTTACATCTAGGATTCAAAGTAGCAAGTAATTTATAATAGATTCTACACGACAAGCAAATTAATACAGATCCAGGTGCATAGTTATAACCATGCGTTTTAACATTCAAGGTTAAAGCGTATAATATATTAGTATCAATCAAAGATAACTGCAAATTGGGTTGACCATTAAAATAAACTGGACCATAAGCCACCATAGATTCTATCGAACCCATCAAGGATTGACGAAAATTTAAATTCCTCGCATCTCGTAGAGCAACTAAGAAAGTCTCTGGTAACCCTTTAAGAGTTAAAGGTTTAAAAGCAATTTGAACCATGCCAATATGCAAAAATCTATACTGAGATTTATATAATTCAATATCACGCTTATTTAATAAACGAATAGTTTGTTCGGACGAGTTTAATGCCAAGGATTGTTAAGTTGATTTAATCAACTTTCTATTAGAAATCTTATCAAACCAACCATAATCATAAATGGTTTTTATATTAACTTTCGGAATAGTCCATTTGTTTAACAAATCAAGGTTTTGAGGTATATCTACCTCTTCTAGTCGAGTGCTTTTAATATCTTCTTGATCCATAAAAGATAGAATATATCTATGCCAAAATTCTTTACATCAATTATATATATTCCATGAAAGTTCCTAGGCTTTGATACCAACGTTACAGGATCACTGACCTGGCGGTGGTCCGCCCAGTCATAGATCAAGCAAGTCAGTATACTAACGTTACAAGATCACTGACCTGGCGATGGTCCGCCCAGTCATAGATCAAGCAAGTCAATATCCTTAAAGGTAGTCCAACTACATAAGAATCGAAATACACAAGAATTTTAATATAGTTTCTCAGACTGCATGGTTTAATTATTTTACCCAAGCAAAGGGCCTGTCAAAAAGCTAATATATACTTTTATTAAGCCCATGTGTCTGATAGTTCTAACCGGGTATGAGGCGCCCTACTTATTAAACTCAATTTCGGGTTAAATATCACGGCTCATCAGACGGTGTCATAAAGATAAAGCCAATAAAAGTAGTACTAGATCTGACTGTAACTCAATCTTAGAACCAAGTCGAGAAGTCATACTAAAATTCCTCTATATTTAAATAAAGCTTAGATCCGTTCATGGTCTATATAAAAGTGAAGTTAGTTATCCGGCATAGATATAAATTTTTAGCCGGACATAGTCACAGCTTCCAGATCGGAGATATAAAAAGATTTAAAATTAAAAGAAGAGAATTAAACTACCTTGTAATAATGGCCAACAGGGCAGATGAGAGATACCAACAACTTTATTTACTTCCGGTGAACCTCCGGCAAATCGAGAGATTGACAACCTAAGAGAAACAAATAACTTTAAAAAACTTTTGAAGAAATAGTATTTTTCGATGCCCCTCCTTCAAACTACAAAAGACCATATTTATAGAAGAAAAAAAGATCTAGCTACAGTGATTTACAGTGACCTACAGTGACCGATCTACAGTGATTTACAGTGACACTGGGTCCCTTATCAATGGGTCCCAAAAGTACAGTAACAGTTTTTCTACTGTGGTTTAACAGTGTATCTATTGTTAATCAATAGTGGTCATCTTGTCTTTCTTTTTCAACTCCCTAAGTAAACTTTCTGCTTTAGACAACACATAGTATGTCACGGGTTTCGCTGATTCACAAGGCTGGGCTTCTTGAGCATCTTCTGCGATATCATCACTTGTTTCACTTCTCATTGAAGTGTCTGATTTTTCATAGTGAGTGATATTGAGGAGTAGATTCCGCCTAATTTTATCAAAATACTCCTTTATCATTTCTTCTTTATTTCCATCTTGAATGGAAATTCTTCTGACAATATGTTTGATGGAGTTGTCAGCAATTATTCCTTTATGAGGAATAATACCATAGTCTTGGATTCTTTGAGAAATAGAGTACAATAATTCTTGGCCATATAATGATTTAGTCACGGGATCCTTCTTCATTAATTTATCCCAGAAATTATTATAATAAATCTGATATAAACATGGAATTTTTTCTTCAGTAAAACCTACTTCTGGGGTCCATTTATGGATCAATGGATTCAAGAATTCTATGAAGAAATAAATTTGTTCAATTTGTTCTATATAACAAACATGATCTGAGTGGTATAAATCATTAAGGTCTGGTGAAACCTTAACCCAGTTTTTGTATAACTTTAAAAAGGGATCAGGTAAAATCTTTACCGTCGGTCCGTGGTATAACCACCAGTTCAAGAACCAGTTAGGAATTGGGTCAACAAATATCCTTGCACATAACTCGATAAACCAAGTATGTTTATTCCTTTCATTGTTATAATAAAGGACTTTGCTGAAAGCATTAATATAATCCCAATAAGTGAAATAGTAGGGATATTATTGACGCTGATCTGCCTTTCATTCGTTGAGGATATACCCAATCTTAAATTGATATAATCTGCTTTATGATCATTTTGGAGAAGTTATAAACGTTCACGCTGGGGTTATAACCTGGGAAGTGCTGAAATTCAACACTACCTATATTCGTTAAAATGGTCTCGTAATAAAAGCGGGTTTTGTATGACTCTCCTGGGAAGTATAATCCGTTAAGTAAATATCGCTGGAATATCTTCCAGGGTTCTTCTTTTCTCTGTATCTCAGAGTTTTCAATAAGAAATATCATTTCTTTCTTTACTACCCTTGCATAGGATCTAATATCATCAACCTCTTTTTTCACCACCGATGCAAAAATATCACTTTGCTTTTGAGATAAATATGCTCTCGGTTGGGCGTACAATGGATTATTCTTTGGAATATCATCGAGATGTATCGAACAAGTAGCTTCTTTTGAAGAGCTTATTAGTTTTACCAAGCTCATTCCTCCCCTTTGTATAATTGGAGAGCTGGATGTGGATCCGTATGACGATCCTGATGTTTTTGAGGAGGATGGTCTTCCCCTTTCCACGAGTATAACTGCCCCTTCCTCTAGCCTTGGTTACCCAAGGAGGACCCATTCTGCAAACATAGCATTTAGTTTTAATCATCTAAATGGTCATAAACTTCAGTACAATAAAATCTTTCATATAACTCTTGTTCAATCATATAATTAGCGACGATATCCATTACAATTCCGTCTATAATTCTCCATAAAATACGTTCATGTAAATCTCTATTAAGAGGAACTACCTTCAAAATTGTAACCAAAGTAATATCAGTAAAGAAGTCAAGGAAACCCATTTTTTAAGAAGAAAGATATTCTTTAGATGAGAAGTCTAGGAGGGAATTATCACTTCCCTTTTTATAATGAATTTCGAAATCAAAATGGGCTAATTGTGTCTGCCACCTAGTAAATATTAATTTAGATGTATCATGTTTAAAATCTTTATCAAACATATATTTGACTGATTGAGCATCTGTTTTTATCACAAATTTCTGATTGTAAAGATCATCCTGAAATTTTAAAACACATTTAACGATAGTTAACATTTCATGAGCTACCGTTGCATATTTTTTCTGAGCATCGCTCCATTTTCCTGAATGAAACCGAATAAGGTATTCATTTTTATCATGCGGGTTAATCTGTTTTAATATTCCACCATAACCTATATTGTACGCATCTATCTCAACGATCTTTGTCCAAGCAGGATTAACAAGGGTTAAACAAGGCAAAGATTTAACTCTTTCTTTAATAGTCTTTACAAGATCTGTGAGACTAGTAGTCCAAGGCTTCTTATGATCTTTTTTTAACCTGTCGTATAACAGAGCTAAATCTCGAGACAATTTTTTGTAGAAGGGGGAAATGTAATTTAAACTTCCCAGAAACCGCTGCAATTGCATCCTATCTGTAATAATATGAGGGAATTTTGATGTGAATTCAATAGATCGCTGAATAGGAGTCATTTTTCTCAAAAATCTAATTTCTGTTTGAAAAAGACTCATTTTAGGTTTAGATATGACCAAACCATTTTGAATAACTATTTTCTTAAAAATGTCTAGATGCTTAATATGCATTTCAGGAGTCTTTGAGTTTACCAAAATATCGTCAATATAAATTATGATGAAATCCAAATAAGGATTAAAAATATCATTCATAATCTTTTGAAATTCCGAGGGAGCATTTTTTAATCCAAAGGGCATTACATTCCATTCATATTGTCCAAACGGATCATTAATTGTCGTTCTATAAGAATGGTCTTTAAAATATTTGGATTTGCCAATATCCATATTTTCAATCAAATTTTGAAAAGATATTAGCATCATATAATCTTGATAATAAATCCCTTTTGTTTGGAATAGGATACCTAATACATTTTAAAAATTTATTTAAAGGTTTATAATTAATTACTAACCTGGGAATGCCTCGTTCTTTTTCTGCTGCGTTATTAACATAAAATGCAGTACAAGACCAGGGTGACTTGGAAGGTTTTTTTAAACCCTTTTGCCATAAATTATCAATTTCCTTTTTGCAGAATTCGACCAATTCGGTATTCATCTGACAAGGACGTGATTTGGTAGGGATATTTTCTTCAGAGAAATCATCTTCATATAGAAGAGTTACATTATGCTTTTTCCGATTCCATAAAGCACTAGGATGATCAACACAAATATCAATGGCCATTTTTTCAGAAATTAGTTTAATCTTTTCCTGTACATTAGTAGATTTTAAAGTATCGAATATATTCATACTAAATATCTCAAGTTGTAAATAATCAACATGCTTTTGTTTCATTTCAATTAGAGCATTAATATCTCTAGAAACAGGCTCGGTGATAAAAGTGTAACTAATATCTTGATTTTTATAAGTAGTAGAAAATCCTTTAGCATTTATATTAGTAAAAGGATAAATTGCATTTATAAATGGAGTTCCTAGAATAATAGGAGGATATAGCTGATTTTTTACTAAGAAGAAGAAGTGAGGAATACAAACTTTATTCTGGCAAGATGGAAATAAAGACGAAATAATAAAGGAGTATTTGGATGAAATTAGGACAAATCTACTCCTCAATATAGTAACTATGAAAAATCAGACACTTCAATGAGAAGTGAAACAAGTGATGATATCACAGATGATGCTCATGAGGCCCAGCCTTATGAATCGGTGAAACCCGTGCTAGAAGATACGGTGTCTAAAGTAGAAGGTTTACTTAGGTAGTTGAAAAAGACAGACAAGATGACCACTATTGATTAACAGTAGATACACTATTAAACCACAGTAGAAAAATTGTTACTGTACATTTGGGACCCATTGATAAGGGACCCAGGGTCACTGTAAATCAATAGTGGTCATCTTGACTTTCTTTTTCAACTGTTGAATTAATTTCCTTGTCGTATTGTATCTTTTATAAACTACTTGCTACTTTGAATCCTAGATGTAAGTTATATGATACAACTGATCAAACAATTTTAGTATAAACTAATTTTGCCAGATCTAAGGACACTACTAGAAGACCTATAAAATGGGAAGAAATTAATTTTCCTACCATTTGGATTTTAGATTCTGTTATACCCCCTGAGCAAATGACCGATGTTGTCACTAATTCTGAATATTCTTATATTATTCAAAATTCCGATGGAAAACTTTGTATGCAGTTTGATGATAAAAGTATTCCTTATAATAGACACTATTTTGCTTCTGATAAAAGACTGGCTATTCAACATATTTCCCCAATAGAACCTTTTTATGGTCCAGCTAGGAATTGCACTGCTTCTGTGTATACTTTATCAACAGTTATATTTGCAGAAAAACAAAAAATTAAAATTGATCCTCGGTTAAACATTGTTCAAACAAATGATAAATCTTATTTTGATAAGGATATTCCTTCTGCATCCGAGATGGATTTTAATCTTAATGATGCTTAATGATGAGTGAACATCGAATTGATTTTAGTCCAGGATCACTGGTAAGAAAATATATTCAAAATGACTTTTCGAATGAAAAATGGAACCGATTTAAAACTTGGTTTTTTGACACTTATAGTGAAGAAGATTTAAACAATATTTCTCAAGAATTTTATGAAACTTGTGCTCTACATTATCATATTATGTTCTCTGTGCCATGGTTTATAACCACTTATTTACCTTTATTCATTAACGTTCTTGAAATATCTTACAAAGATGAATCAGGTAAAATTATTAATTCCATCTACCCTCATCAAGCTAATTTTGTTTTACCTAATACTATATGTATTACTTTTACTGCGTTTAAAAAATTATTGATAATGAGGTTGTCGCAGTAAGTATAAATGAAATTAATCGTCTTATTTCTCAAAATAATTATTTGGGTCTGTATGTTAAAGTTATTGGTGAACATATTTGTTCTCTCGACAAAAAAATAGATAGTCTAACTAATCTGATTGTTCAAATTGATGATAAGCTGAAATCTGTGAAACAAGTTTCAGAACAGGCTTCTACGCCAAAACAGTCTGATGTTCCTATTCAAAGACCTCCTGAGATTCAAGATTTTATTCTTAGACCTCTTCATGATCTTGAAAGCCTTTTAGATAAAAAGTTTTTAGAATTTGGTGCAAGTGCAAAACCTATAAGCCTCGCTGAAGATTTTGCAGATGAGATAGAAGCCATTTTCGATTTCAAGACACAAGTGGAAATGGAAGTTAATAAACTTCATGGTTATCCAAAGAAGAACAGTGGTAATACGTATGCTGGAAAACCTAGTATGCAAACTTACTACTATCCCAGACCTACTCCTCAAGATGTCTTAATAGAGGAAAGAGATTGGAATCAAACTAACACCTCTTATAGTGGAAGTGAGATTTATGAATGGAATCTCGATGGTTTGACTGATAGACAGTTAACTATTTTAGTTCATAGGATGCTTATGTATGCTACCATCTACAAGAGTGTTAATAACACTGACAGGACTATTTGCAAGATGATTATTGCAAGTTTTACGGGTCAATTAAGAGGTTGGTGGGATAATTATATGACCCTTGATGCAAAGGCAGCTGTAATAAATGCTAAAGCTACAGCCGAAGGAGTTGATAACCTAAGATTTTCTTTAGTAAAAAATAGAGAAGAGGTTGTTTATACCTTAGTCTTAACCATCCTAGAACATTTTAGTGGTAGATTTACCAATCAATATGAAACCATTAGATCTTTACTAAATGGTCTTAGATGTAGACATTTAGGTGAGTTTAGATGGTATAAAGATACTTATTTAAGTCGGGTACTGGAACTTCCCGAAAATGGTTTAGAATTCTAGAAAGCCAAATTTATTGATGGTTTACCTCCTTTATTTGCAGAAAGAGTAAAAAAGACTCTTAGAGATTCGCAAGGAATTATTCCCTATAGTAATTTTACTTATGGAAAGCTTATTGGGGTTTGTATGCAAGAAGGCATAAATTTGTGCAATGAGTTAAAATTCTCAAGACAGCTTAAGATGGATAAGCTTAGAGAAAAGTCTCAATTGGGAGATTTTTGTACTCAGTTCGATTTACCAGATACCTCCAAAGGTACCAACCGAGAGACTTCTAAATTAGAATCTCATAGATCTCATCATAAGAAAAGAAGATCTAGAAGAAGGACTAGAGAAGAAAAAGATGAGTGTAGGGCTCATCGTAAATCTCATAGATTTACCAAGAATAGGTCAAGGCGAGATCTTGATAAGATTAATGTTATAAATGTGGAAAATTTGGGCATATAGCTCCAAATTGTAAGCTTGAAAAGCTTAAGACTCTAGAACTTGATGAAGATATTCAAGTAAAGATTTATAGTTTTCTATATACTTCTGGTTCTGAATCAGATTATGATGATTCTGAAGCAAGTTATGCAACAGAGAATGAGCAACCTGAATCTTCTAGTAAGGTTCAACAAGATTCGAATGATGCTTGCAAATGTCATGGTGATATTTGTCATTGTGAAGATTATGAATTCTACAAGCTACAATCTCAATTCAAAGACATGAATATGTTCACCATCACTGCAGACAATGTGATAGAACTTCTAAAAGAAGTTACTGATAATACTCTTCGTGAAAAGATCATTCAATTGGCTGCTAGTAAAACTAGCTCTTCATCTAGTATTCCTAATGATAAAAAGGTTAAAAATGAGTTTAATTATTCTGCTCCTTATTCCTTGTCTGAAGTTCATAATAGACTCTCTTCTAAATAAACCATGGTTATTCGTGATACCTCTTTTGATGATTTAAAAGGAGAAATTAAACATTTGAAGGAAGAAATTAAATTTCTTAAACAAAATCATATTATTTGTGATCACCGTCTT
>JAJONQ010001824.1:0-23598 GCA_036250385.1 Solanum microdontum | reverse complement strand
ATTCTTGGGGTGTGATTTAGCAAATATGGGTTGATATTCTTGTTGGGTCTTGCTTGCTGATAGGTTAGATGTATTTTAATGGTGATTTCACCTAGTGGTTGTGGTTTAATCTAAAGGGTTTGTAGTTGCAAATACAAATCCACCCATGTATTTTCAGCTTGCCCGAGAAGGAGATCGCGAAACCAAAACCACTAGACTGATGGCCTAAGGAGTGGGTCGACATGAGGTTCAGCCTCAGAGGGTGAGACCTAGTCCCATATCCTAACACTCAGCTCGAGAGAGTGAGTGGGGTAAGGCGTAGGCTGGTCTTCATTCGGCAAATGAGTGTCCGAGAGGAATGCATTTGAAACGGGGTAAGTTGCCCTAGAGGGAACTTATTTCCATTTAAAGCTTATCTTAGTCACTATTGTCTTGCAAATTTCCTATTGAAAGCATGTACCCAACGATTTATCTCAACTTGTATTGCGGTCACATCACAAGAACCTTCCCCATACTTGATTTCTTGTTTATATTGTTGTTTTATCACTTGTTATGAAACCCCTTTTGATATTTGACACTTCTGTGTCACCCCCTTTAATTTACAATGTATTTTATCGCAAATGTTTTTAGATACGACAAATTCAAACGAAATTCTAATTGGCTACTGATTCTCTAAACCGCTCCATTGGGACACAACCCTAACCCTTGGTTGGGTTACTATATTATCGACGATCGTAGACACTCATACCGTATGATAGTGTCATTGGTCATGATAAGCATCAGCAGGTGAAGAAGACAAGGTGTACAAGCTTAAAAGGGCTCTCTATGGTCTTAAACAAGCCCCAAGAGCTTGGTATAGTAGGCCGGATTCTCATTTGATGTCTCAAGGCTTCAACAGAAGCCTAAATGAGCCTACTTTGTACTTCAAAAGGCAAGCGGATGGGATGGTGATTATGATATCAGTTTATGTCGATGATTTGATGATTACAGGTGAAAATCCTCTTGCGGTTCAAGAATTTTAAAATGAAATGATAAAAGTTTTTGAGATGTCTGATCTAGGAGAAATGAAGTTTTTCCTGGGAATGGAGATATCTCAATCTTGTGGAGGAATTTTCTTGTCACAAAAGAGGTATGCCTTGAATCTGTTAAAAAGGTTCAAGCTTGACAAGTGCAAAGTTGTTGCAACTCCATTTGTTGTGAATGAAAAATTAATGAAGGATGATGGCGAAGAGAGGGCAGATCCAAAAGTTTATAGAAGTCTAATTGGAAGACAATTGTATCTAACAGCTTCTAGGCCAGACATAATGTTCACTGTCAGTTTGTTATCTTGATATATGCAAAGTCCCAGCACTAAGCATTTTGGAGCCGCTAAAAGGGTGTTAAGGTACATTAGAAGGATGATTAATTATGGAATCTGGCAAAAAAATGTGGAGAATGGAGCTCTTATTGGCTATTCAGATAGTGATTGGGGTGGTTGTTTGGATGATTACAAAAGCACTTCTCGTTACTATTTTTTGTTTGGTTCAGGCATTTTTTCTTTGAGCACAAAGAAGCAAGATATTGTAGCACAATCTTCAGCAGAAGCCGAGTATATGGTTGCTGCATCTGCTACAAATCAAGCAATTTGGTTAAGAAAGATCTTGTTGGAATTGAATTTGTTGCCAAAAGAACCAACAGTGATCTATGTGGACAATAAATCAGCCATTACGATGGAAGAAAATCCGGGGTAGCATGGAAGAACAAACCATATCAACATAAGGTTTCATTCTTTAAGATATGCCGAGAAGAATGGTCAAGTTAAGTTGGTGCATTGCATCAGTAAAGATCAACAGGCCGATATTCTGACCAAGGATATTTCCACTAAGAAGTTTGAGTTTCAAAGGTTGTTGCAAGGAGGTTCAATGAAAAATCTTAAGGAGGAGTGTTAGAAAATTAATATTTGTCAAGAAACTCCTAGATTGGAGATATTTTATATTAGATATGTTAGAAAAGTAAGATTTGTCTAGAAACTCCTAGGTTGGATATATTTTGTATTAGATATGTTAGAAAAGTAAGAATTGTCTAGAAACTCCTAGGTTGGAGATATTTTGTAGTAGATATGTTAGTATTGATTAAAAATAAGTGGTGGTTAGTGAGCCGCATAGGTACATAGTTTGGTGTGATATATTTTGCTTATTATGTGGTTGTAATTCTCACACTTTATCTATAAATACACCATATGTAAAAAAACATCAAGTGAAAAACAAATTGAACTCAAGAAAACTTAAGCCTTCTTCTTCACTTTTAGATCTTTTGTAGCAATTTACAGTTGCTATTTCCTACTGCTTACACCTTGTATACCTAAAGTTCTTTTTCCTTTTCATTGTAACATGGTATCAGAGACTATTTCCTAAGGGATCAGAATCAAATTTTGTTTGTTTCGCTCATCTACTTTTTGTTCTTTCTTAAATTTGCTTGCTGAAAAAAATTCATGGAACATGAAAATCAACCAACGACAGGTCCTCCATCTTTTACCGGAGAGAATTATCACATATGGGCCATCAAAATGAAGGCTTATTTAAGGGCTCTCAACTTAAGGGAAGTTGTTGAGCTTGGAGAACCCATTGTCCAACCATTGAGAGTTAATGCAACTCTCAATGAAATTAAGAAGTATGATGAGTTGGTTACTAGATCCCCTCGAGCTCACACCTGCATACATTCAAGTCTTACTAACGTGATGTTTACGAGTATTATGACTTGTGAAATAGCCAAAGAGGCTTGCGATAAGTTAAAGGAGGAGTTTGAAGGCTGCAGT
The DNA here is from genome assembly GCA_036250385.1 of Solanum microdontum. Lineage (NCBI taxonomy): Eukaryota > Viridiplantae > Streptophyta > Magnoliopsida > Solanales > Solanaceae > Solanum > Solanum microdontum. The sequence goes on along the minus strand of JAJONQ010001824.1, from coordinate 20,825 downwards.
AGAATAAAGTATTTTAGACTCTTAGCATTGAAGAGAGAGTTTGAGCTTTTGAAGATGAAAGACTCAGATAGTGTGAAAGAATACTCTTCAAAGTTGAGGGAGATTGTGAACCAGATAAGAATACTTGGTGAAACCTTTCAAGATCAGAAAGTTGTAGAGAAGATCTTGGTCAGCCTTCCAGAGAAGTTTGAATCAACAATCTCAGCTATTGAAGTGTCTTTTGACTTGACTACTCTTACAATAGCCGAACTAATCTCCAAATTGCAAGTCCAAGAGCAACGGGTCACTATGAGAAGTGAAGGGATACTAAAAGATGCCTTTCAAGTGAGGCATAAATGAAAACATCAAAAGGAAAGTAGAAAAGTCTGGTTGGATAAATCTGGAGAGGTAAAATCTGGTGGAAACCAAGGTGATTTGTCGATAAAAGGAAAATTTCCACCTTGTGGCATTTGCAAGAAGACAAACCACTTAGAGAAGAATTGTTGGCAGAATTCAAAGAGGTCTCCAATTCAATGTAGATATTGTAAGAAGTATGGTCACATTGAGAAGTATTGTAGGAAAAAGAAAAATCAAAGTGGCCAGTCTTCCCATCGAGTGAATTTCACAGATGATCACCAAGTTGGAAAATAAGAGGAGGAGGTTTTCATGGCCTCACACACATCACATATTGACCAATGTAAATGGTATGTTGATAGCGCGTGCACAAGGCACATAGCGATTGATGAAAATATGTTTGTTACCTTGGACAGATCTGATAGAACCAAAGTGAAGCTTGGAAATGGCGCATTGGTGGAAACTCACGGTAGAGGGTCAATAAAATTTCCTACTGACGAAGGTACGAAAATTATTAATGATGTTCTTTATGTGCCAAATTTGACTCAAAACTTGCTAAGTGTTTCTCAATTGCTTCATAAAAATTATTCTCTTAATTTTAAGGACAAACAATGTGTCATTTACAATCCTAAAGGATGTGAAGTAGCTAAAATAAGCATGACCGACAATTCCTTTCCAATTTCATGCTATTTTATTGATACTTGCTCTTTTAATGTTGAATTGAGCAATACTTGGCTTTGGCACAAAAGGTTCGTTCATTATAATCTTAGCTCACTAGTGTGTATACAATCAAAGAGTATGGTGCTTGAAGTACCCAAAATTGACATGTGTAGAGATGTTTGTGAGTCATGTCAATTTGGTAAAATGCATAGACGGTCCTTTCCTAAAGGAAGTCTTTGGAGAGCTAAGGAAAAGCTAGAGTTGGCTCATACAGATTTATGTGCACCAATGAGGATGGCTTCTTTGAGTGGAAACAAGTATTTTGTTCTCTTTGTAGATGATATGACTCGAATGACATGGGTCTACTTTCTTAGTAGCAAATATCAAGTGTTTTCTGTTTTCAAATAATTCAAAGCTATGGTAGAAAGGGTGAGTGGCTATAAATTGAAGTATATTAGATCTGATAATGGAACTGAATATACTTCGTATCAGTTCAGCAACTATTGTTAAGATTTGGGTATCCAACAACAATTCATTGTTAGCAACACTCCACAGTAGAACGGGGTTTCTGAGAGGAAGAACAGAACTGTGATGGAGATGGCGAGATGCATGTTGGCAGAAAAGAAGATGCCTAAATACTTTTGGGCTAAAGCAGTCAATACGCTATCCATTTGCTAAATAGATTACCAACTATAGTAGTCCAATACATGACACCATTTAAAGCATGGAAGGGTATCAAGTACTCTGCAAGACACTTGAAGGTATTTCGTACGGTATGCTATGTACATGTTCCTGATGCTAAAAGAGGTAAATTAGTTAGCAACGCAGAATTGTGTGTTTTGTTGGGCTATAGTATAGTTGCAAAAGGATACTGATGCTTATCATGACCAACGACACTATCATAGGTATGAGTGTCTACGATCGTCGATATTATAGTAACCCAACCAAGGGTTGGGTCGTGTCCCAAGGGAGCGGTTTTGAGAATCAGTAGCCAATTAGAATTTCGTTTAAATTAGTCGTAGCTAAAAACATTTGCGATAAAATACATTGTAAATTAAAAGGGGTGACACAGAAGTGTCAAATATCAAAAGGGGTTTTGTAACCAGTGATAAAATTGCAAAATAAACAAGAAAATCATGTATAGTGAAGGTTCTTGGGATGTGACCACAATACAAGTTGAGATAAATCGTATGGTACATGCTTTCAATAGGATATTTTCAAGACAATAGTGACTAGGCTAAGCTTTAAATGGAAATAAGTTCCCTCTCGGGCAACTTACCCCGTTTCAAATGTGTTCCTCTCGGACACCCATTTGTCGTATGAAGACCAGCCTACACCTTACCCCACTCACTCTCTCGAGCTGAGTGTTAGGATATGGGACTAGGGCTCACCCTCTCGGGCTGAACCTTGTGTTGACCCACTCCTTAGGCCATCAGTCTAGTGGTTTTGGTTTCGCGACCTCCTTCTCGGGCAAGCTGAAAACACATGGGTGGCTTTGTATTTGCAACTACAAACCCTTTAGATTAAACCACAACCACAAGGTGAAATCACCATTAAAATACATCTAACCTATCAGCAAGCAAGGCCCAACAAGAATATCAACCATATTTGCTAAATCATACCTCAAGAATGGGGTTTTTTAGCCACACATCAAGAAATAAGAAATTATACCTAGCATGATAAAGAAATCAACTGGGTATAAGAAATTAAACCTTGAATTAAGCTACGGAAGAAGAATAAAGAAGACCCACTTCCAACTTGGGGAAGATGAACTCCTTTCTTGAAGTCTCCACAAAACCCTATCCAAACTTAAGAGAAAAATACTATAGACTAATAATAATTTTTACTCTAAAATGTTCCTCACACAAGACTACAACTCTAACTAGTATTTATAGTTTTCATAGATTGTGCTGCAGAGGATCGTTTGGTGACATTAGTCGAGATCGCCGATGAACTCGGCGATCCGCCATTTAATTAGCTCATCGCCTTCAGTGTCTTGCCTTCAGCATCCTCATATTTTGGATCATTAGGCGGTATAGTACTGCTTCGCGGAACTAATCGGCGACTCACCGACTACTCCTTTCCTCGCCATTTGATCCACTTCCTTCAAGGCTTCGCGTACTGGAACAAAGGGCGGCGCATGTCAATTCGGCGACTCACCATGTTGGACTCGGCAATCAACAGACTTTCATTTCTTGTTCTTTTCAGCCCTTTTTGCTCTGTTTTGCGCCTAAGTGTCCATGCTTCCAGTAAAGCTTCAAATACCTGAAACTTAAGCATTTTAATCAGGTATTGAGATAAAACAAGCATTTGAGGACACTATTTCTACTCAAATAAATCCCTAAATGAGTCTAATTTGTGGACTCACCAACACCCCCCAACTTAAACTTTTGCTTGTCCTCAAGCAAACTCAAGTTCAGCAGTTCAAGTAGGGTGCCTCAAACAGTGCTACACAAGACTAAATCATGAATGCACACAACAAGACTCAATTTACTTATGCAAGGATCACTTGTGTACTCAAAGATTCAAATTGTGACACACCATTACCAAAGATTTTCATGCTCGCAATACTTGCTACTTGTGCAAGTTCAAGCTCAACAAAAGTATCTAAATGCCCTCACGTAAAGAATGATTCCATATTCACACACAGATATGAGTCAATTTAAGATCAGGAATCAGATACAACGCTCACACTCAAAAAGAGGAACACAATGCATGTTTCCACCCATAGGTTTGTCCTTATTTTCCAATTGACTTTCGATTTGGCTTACTCAAGATCAAAAAGGTCTTTCTAAGGCTTGTAATGGGGCTGAGTGCAAAGGTATGGTCATTTAGGCTCAATGATTTTTTCCTCATGAGTTGTGGCATTCTCAAGGCATTCCCTTCTTTTTCCTTTATCAATTATTTTTCTAGTGCTTCTAAGTCACCTTTTTTTGTTCTCCTCCATGGATTGCTTGAAACCCGATTGCCTTCGTAATTTATTCCACATTTCATTTTTTTGTTTTTTTTTTTTTGAATTGAATTGAAAGGGTTCCATTTTTATGCAATACCATGGGTTAAGGGGGACTTTTATTGCACTTCGTGACTTCTCCTTTTCCCTTTCACCACACCCCCAACTTAGGCTTTTGGCCTAAGTTGGCTATTTGCTAAACCACAACTCAAGAGGATTGTAGGTAGTGGTTCAAGTAAGGTCTAGGGTTCATCAAGGTTCTTCCAAAGAAAGGTAAGGCTCAAAGGGTGTTCAAAAGAGTTTCACCCGCTCACTGGTAGGCCACAAAAAAGGTATATGTCAAATTGGTTCACACTCTTCAAAAGTTGCCTAAGATCATCTCAAGCATGGTTCAAAGTAAGTAAATCACACAAGACATCGATACTTCAATCAAACAAGACTAGACACGTTCGCTAACATGCAACTGTCCTCACAAGAAAATCAATTTGATAAATGGCTAGTCACAACGAGATGCAAAGAGTGCACATATTGTCTATGTAACTTCATTTGGCCTCATCGTAGCCGTGCATTCATGTTGGGAGCACTATTAAAGTCATCGGTATTGATCGAAACCGAGAGTCAAATTATTATTTTTTTGCAAAATAACAATCACTTTCAACACAAGAGGTGGCGAAAATTTTTCAGAAGGATCAAAATTATTTTCAATTAGAACAACAGGAGCCATGAGCTCAAACATCCACAGAAATGCAGTATTTAAAAAACAAATTAAAGAAGACAACACATATATATACAGAACAAAACATGAATGTCAACACAAAAGGTATGGGCCTCACCCCACCACAAATAAAAGCAGTTGTCCTCAAATGCGAATAATAAGTGTTAAATGGGAATCGATAAAGTAAACCAGTTGACCAAGATATATTCAGATCAACTAGTTACAAATGAGGTTAGATTTCTCAAAAATAACTCGGGGTGTTGAAAGACCAACCTTGTGTAAAGATACTCGGCTGCCATGCAATCCACAACTGAGCACAATTTAGCAACGCGAATACTGTAATAATACATGAAATATAAAACTAGCGTGCGAGTGTGAGTTAGGGCGTATGAAAAAGTGAGCTAAGCAGTAAATCGGACACTTTGAAACCTTTACTTGGAGAACTTTCCAGTTATTGCCTATTCAGTGACATTAATTATACTGGCCTACTCAGTCGGCGGCACGTCAAATATTTAGCTTCCTCATGAAAGATTACAGGACCTCTGGTTACAGGTGAGTACGAATGGCGGTTTGCATTGTGCTCGCCTACAGGGTCGGCGATTCACCGTTAAAAAAATTTTAAAGTGCGCCGAGTTTTACAGATTCCAAACCTAGACTGGGAGAGTTCAAACGGCAGTTAATAGTGCGATCATTGAACTAGTCTGTGGTTCGCCAAAGATGACCTAAGCTTTGCTGATTCTTTCTGTGTGTCGCTGAATGGACTTGTGGTGCGCCTATTTGCACTATTTGTTCACCATCCACGCTTCTATCTGCACAATCGACACATTATTATTTTATCAAACATATATAATTGGTAAGAACTTCGGTTACCTCCAAATAAGCACCTTATTTAACATCGTGGCTCGACGTAGGAATACTATCAAGCATCCTCCAGATACAATTCTTCAACTAAAGCGATTCCTGGCAGTCCCCAAGGTATAACTTCAAACGTTGTCTGTTAACTTTAAATGGGGGTCCCTCTTTACCTTCAACTTCTATGACACCATTGGTGAACATTCGTGTCACTCTGAAAGGCCCAGACCATTTGGATTTTAGCTTCCCTGGGAATAGCCTTAGTCGTGAGTTGTACAATAACACCCAATCTCCCACATTGAATTCCCTCTGGACTATCCGTGTGTCATGCCATTTCTTCATTTTCTCTTTGTAAATGGCTGAGTTGTTGTAAGATCTGAGCCTGAACTCATCTATTTCATTCAACTGGTCCAACCTCTCCCTTGAAGCATTTGTCCAATCTAAATTCAGAGCTTTCAATGCCCATAAGGCTTTGTGTTCTAGCTCAACAGGTAAATGGCATGATTTACCAAAAATTAGCTGATATGGGGACATTCCTATAAGTGTCTTATAAGCAGTCTGATATGCCCACAGGGCATCATCAAGCTTTCTAGACCAGTCGGTTCTACTGTCGTTTACTGTCTTGGATAGAATGCTTTTGATCTAACGATTTGACACCTTAACTTGTCCACTCGTTTGGGGGAGATATGGAGTGGCAACCTTGTGTTTTACTTCGTATTTGCTCAATGCACTGGAAAACCACTTATTGTAAAAATGTGATCCTCCATCACTAACGATTGCTCTTAGAGTGCCAAACCGTGCAAAGATGTAGCGTTTCAAAAATTGGACAGCACTTATTCCTTCATTATTCGGGAGTGCGACAGCCTCCACCTATTTGGACACATAGTCCACAGCTACTAAGACATACTTGTTTCCGAACGAGCTGACAAATGGGCCCATGAAATCGATTCCCCACACATCGAATAGTTCAATTTCCAAAATAGGCGTAAGGAGTAACTCGTGCCTTCTTGACACTCCGCCTTGTTGCTGACATTGAGGACATCTCTTTGCAAAATTGTGGGCATATTTGTAAAGAGAAGGCCAATAATACCCACTTTGGAGAATCTTAGTTGCGGTACGGTTTCCACTATGATGACCTCTGTCTGGTGATGTGTGGCAGGCATGGAGGATCTCTGTTGATTCTTCTTCCGGAACACACCTTCTTATGACATGATCAGCACATTCCCAAAATAAGTATGGCTCGTCCCAGAAGTATCTTTTAACATCAAATAGGAACCTCTTTCATTGGTAAGAGTTTAACTCATCGGGAATCAACCCACATACGATGTAGTTTGCAAAGTCAACATGCCATGGCACGTATGTGAGTGATAGTGTGAATATCTGCTTGTCCGGGAATGAGTCATTTATTTCCTTTTCCTGCTCAATACATGTTTTACTCTCTAACCGCGATAGGTGATTTACAACTTGATTCTCGTAACCTTTTCGATCTTTTACCTCAAAATTGAATTCTTGCAAGAGTAGCACCCATATTATCAATCTTGGCTTCGCATCCTTTTTTACCATGAGGTATCGGAGTGCTGCATGGTCTGTATGAACAACTACTTTAGTGCCTAGCAAGTATGCCCGAAACCTTTCGAAAGCATAGACCACTGTTAGCAACTCTTGTTCAGTGACTGTGTAATTTCGTTGGGCACTATTTAGAGTCTTGCTTGCATAATAAACTGGGTGAAACAGTTTGGTACGCTTTTGTCCCAATACTACACCTAATGCCATCCCACTCACATCGCACATTACTTTGAATGGTTCTGACCAATTGGGGTTGATGATAATTGGTTTGGATATCAATTTCTCCTTCAAGCATTTAAATGCTGCCATACAAGCGTCATCAAAGTAGAATTTCACTTTCTTCTCTAAGAGTTTGCATAGCGGTTGTGCAATCTTTGAGAAATCCTTAATGAATCTCCGGTAGAAACCTGCATGGCCCAAGAAACTGTGAATGCCCTTTACTGAGATCGGTGGTGGTAGTTTCTCAATAACCTCAATTTTTGCTTTGTCAAACTCCTGCCCTTGTTGTGACACTTTATGCCCAAGGACAATGCCTTCTTTCACCATGAAATGGCATTTCTCCCAATTTAGGACTAGATTAGTTTCCACACACCTTTGGAGCACTCACTCTAAATGTATCAAGCATTCTTCAAATGTGTCCCCCACGACTGAGAGATCATCCATGAAGATTTCCAGAGAATCCTCAACCATATCCGCAAAGATGGACAATATGCATCGTTGAAAAGTTGCCGGTGCAATACAGAGTTTGAATGGCATCCTTTTTAATGCAAAGGTCCCATAAGGGCATGTGAAAGTGGTTTTCTCTTGATCTTCTGGTGCGATAGATATCTGGTTGTATCCGGAGTATCCATCCAAAAAACAATACCACCCTCTCTCTAATAACCTGTCAAGCATCTGGTCAATGAAGGGCATTGGAAAATGGTCCTTTTTAGTCCATGAATTTAGCTTTCGATAATCCATGCACACCCTCCATCCCGTTACAGGTCTAGTCGGCACAAGCTCTCCTTTAGCATTTGGGACCACTGTTATGCCACCCTTTTTTGGTACGCATTGCACTAGGTTGACCCATTTGCTGTCTGAAATCGGATAGATTACTCTTGCATCAAGCCACTTTATGATTTCCTTTTTTACTACCGCTTCCATCGGAGGGTTCAACCTTCACTGATGCTCCACACCGGGTTTGCATTCACTGTCCAGCCGAATCTTATGGGTGCAAATACCGAGCGGGATGCCCATGATATCAGCTATGGTCCATCCGATCGCTTTTATGTGCCTCTGTAGTACTTTAACAAGCACTTTTACCTGCCCTTCACTCAGATTTGCTGCAATAATCACTGGCAGAGTGTTGTTAGTCCCCAAGAAAACATACTTGAGAAAGGATAGGAGTACTTTCAGTTCTAGAGTTGGCGGCTCTTCAATTGATGGCTTTGCAGGTGGGCTGTCTCAGTTGGTTAGGTCGATGTCCATTTTAATTGGATTTCGTGCATATGCTCCTAACACTGTTAGGGCTGTGATCATTTCATCATATTCCTGAATTTCCGATTCGTCATGATTTGCAAGTATTGACTCAAGAGGCTCATTCTTGCGCAGCAGATGGCTCACACTTGCCACCGCCTCATCTATAACATCTTTAGTAGACACTACATGGATATCACTTGGTTGTTTCATGGATTTGTAGATGTTGAAAGTTACTTCATCGTCATTCACACGGAATTTCAACTTGCCGCTTTCAACATCCACTAATGCTCTGCCAGTTGCTAAGAATGGCCTTCCCAAAATAATGGGGACCTTAACATCAATGTCACAGTCTAAAATCACAAAGTCAGCTAGAAATATGAACTGATCTACTTTGACCAAGATATCATAGAGGATTCCAATAGGATGCTTGATCGATCGATCTGCCATGAGAAGTCTCATTGTAGCTGCCTTTGGTTCTCCTAATCCAAGTTGCTTGTATATGGCGTATGGCATCAGGTTGATGCTTGCTCCTAGGTCACATAAATCCTTGGAAAGTTGGAGCATTCCAATAGTACACGAGATGGTGAAGGCACCAGGGTCTTCTCTTTTATTGATTAACTCTTTTGTCATGATCGCACTGCAACTATGCGGCACTTCAATCATTTCATAATCCAATATCCTCTTCTTTGATGATCGGTAATTTCTGCTTCTTCCCTACCCTGATTTTCCTCACGTTCTTCTCCTTCATTACCTATCGCTACCTTCTCGCTATGGGTAATTACAACCAGCTCTCCTTCCACATTTTCCTTTGGCATCTTGGTTGTTAGTTGGGCCAATAATTCAATTGGCCTTCCAGCATCTTTATGGCATTAGCATGAGAGTTCACTTTACTATTTAGCGAATAAAAATCATCTCTCATTCCGTTTAGCAAATCATCAGAGCCTTCAACTTTCTCAAGAATTAGTGTCAGTAGATCATTCACCCTAGGGCTGCTGTCACTCCCCCTTGATGTCGGGCTGTCACTCAATTGAGTTTGGTATTCTTCATGATCGTCATGCTCAGTCCACTCTTGGAAATATCTCCTAGGTCCTTCACCTCTAGGGTGGTTCCAACCTTGATTTCCAACCCACGGTTGATAGTACGGGTGGAAACCCCCCTCATTCCTTCTGTGGTTCCAACCTTGATTCCCTCCCGATTTCAAGTTATCAGAAAAAGAACCCCCCCTTTGCGTGAAACACTTCACAGTTGCCTTTCATGTGCCCTTGTAAATCTTCCATCTGAGACAACATCTTTTTGATGTTTTCATCCCTCTCTTTTTCTTTATCGAGTTGAAACATAGAGGGGAAACTTGATCTTCTTTGGTGTACCAAGCTTGATTTACTCTCGCCATACTATCTAGGAGAAACGAGGCCACCTCAAAGGGTTGTAGCATTATGCCGCCTTGAACCAATTGATCAGCTATCCCTTTATTGACTGAATCAAGACTTCGGTAAAAATATTGGAGTAACAACTCACTGGGCAGCCCATTTGTTGGGCATTTTTGCAGAGACCTTTCATATCTAACCCACGACTCATGAATTGGTTCACTCGCTTTTTGTTTAAAATTCTGAATGTCGTCCCTCAACTTCATCATTTTTGACGGGGGAAAGAATCTATTGTGGAAAGTTATGACTAATTCTTTCCATGATGTGATAAAACTTTTGCAAAGCTCAAACAACCACGTAGTGGCTGCTCCTGTCAGTGACAATGGGAATAAGTGAAGCCTGATGGCTTCTTGCGACCAATGTTTGAACGACAACGGAGCACATACGTCCTAGAAGCTTTGGATATGTTCATGTGAGTCTTCATGATCCAATCTTCCGTATAGGCCCCTTGAATGTATGAGATGGAGTGTTGTGCTAGTGACTTCAAAATTTCTGTTTCCGCCACCCTGCGGCAAGCGAATTGCACCTATCTCACCCAATGGGGCAGGATCATAAACACTATTAACATCGTCAATGTCATCTCGGTGCAAGTCAATATTCACTAGGTTGTTTGCGTGGCAACTGTCCCCACGTTCTAACTCATAATTTCTGTTTTCAACACAAACAAGCGAAGCAAAGCTAAAAATTAAGTTAGTAAACTATGAATGAGAACAAAAATTCTATTAAGCTAAAAATTCTCAAATAACACCACTCTTTGGCAGCGGTGCCATTTTGATACTTATCGTCACCAACGACACTATCCTACGGTATGAGTGTCTACGATCGTCGATAATATAGTAACCCAACCAAGGGTTGGGGTCGTGTCCCAAAGGAGTGGTTTTGAGAATCAATAGCCAATTAGAATTTTGTTTGAATTAGTCGTAGCTAAAAACATTTGCGATAAATACATTGTAAATTAAAGGGGGTGACACAAAAGTGTCAATTATCAAAAGGGGTTTTGTAACAAGTGATAAAACAGCAAAATAAACAAGAAAATCAAGTATGGGGAAGGTTCTTGGGATGTGACTGCAATACAAGTTGAAATAAATCGTTGGGTACATGCTTTCAATAGGAAATTTGCAAGACAATAGTGACTAGGATAAGCTTTAAATGGAAATAAGTTCCCTCTTGGGCAACTTACCCCGTTTCAAATGCATTCCTCTCGGAAACACATTTGTCGCATGAAGACCAGCCTACGCCTTACCCCACTCACTCTCTTGAGCTGAGTGTTAGGATATGGGACTAGGGCTCACCCTCTCGGGCTGAACCTCATGTCGACCTACTCCTTAGGCCATCAGTCTAGTGCTTTTGGTTTCGCGACCTCCCTCTCGGGCAAGCCGAAAACACATGGGTGGCTTTGTATTTGCAACTACAAACTCTTTAGATTAAACCACAACCACAAGGTGAAATCTCCATTAAAATACATCTAACCTATCAGCAAGCAAGACCCAACAAGAATATCAACACATATTTGCTAAATCACACCCCAAGAATGGGGTTTTTTAGCCACACATCAAGAAATAAGAAATTATACCTAGCATGATAAAGAAATCAACTGGGTATAAGAAATTAAACCTTGAATTAAGCTACGGAAGAAGAATAAAGAAGACCCACTTCTAACTTGGGGAAGATGAACTCCTTTCTTCAAGTCTCCACAAAACCCTCTCCGAACTTAAGAGAAAAATACTATAGACTAATAATAATTTTTACTCTAAAATGTTCCTCATACAAGACAACAACTCTAACTAGTATTTATAGTTTTCACATATTGTGGTGCGGAGGATCGTTCGGCGACATTAGTTGAGATCGTCGATGAACTCGACGATCCGCCATTTAATCAGCTCATCTCCTTCAGTGTCTTGCCTTCAGCATCCTCATATTCTGGATCATCGAACGGTACAGTAGTACTTCGTGGAACTAATCGGCGACTCACCGACTACTCCTTTCCTCGCCTTTTCTCCACTTCCTTCAAGGCTTCGCGTACTGGAACAAAGGGCGGTGCATGTCAATTCGGCGACTCACCAAGTTGGACTCGATGATCCGAAAACTTTCATTTCTTGTTTTTTTCAACCCTTTTTGCTTCGTTTTGCACCTAAGTGTCCATGCTTCCAGTAAAACTTAAAATACCTTAAACTTAAGCATTTTAATCAAGTATTGAGATAAAACAAACATTCGAGGACACTATTTCTATTAAAATAAAGCCCTAAATGAGTCCAATTTGTGGACTCATCAGATACAAAGTATACAATGTTAGTAGTAAGAAGGTGGTTGTTAGTAGAGCTCTTGTAGTGAATGAGTCTATCCACCATGATTGGGATCGAGATATTGTTGTGAAGAACCAAGGTGGGAGTACTTCAACTGCAACTCCAAATCAGCATAAAGGTGATACTCCCTCTTGTCCTATTGATGGAACAAAAAATAATTATGATGTTGAGTTGACTACAGACTCTCCTGTTTTGAACACCAAATCACTAGCAGAAGTTTATGAGCAATGCAATTTTACTCTTGTTGAACCATCCTCATTTGAAGAATCAACAAACCACAAAGTATGGATTTCAGCAATAGAGGAGGAACTTGCCATGATTAATAAAAATGATACTTGGGAGTTTGTTGATAGTCTAGAAGAGAAGAATGTTATCGGTGTCAAATGTGTCTATCGAACAAAGTTCAAGACAGATGGCTCCATTTTCAAGCATAAAGCTAGACTTGTAGTTAAAGGCTATTCTCAGCAGCCTGGAGTGGACTTTGGAGAAACGTTTGCTCCTGTTGCGCGGCATGAGACAGTAAGATTTCTAGTCGCTCTCGCAGCACAATACAAGTGGAAAATCTTCCATTTGGATGTAAAATCTGCATTTCTCAATGGATTGCTTGAGGAAGACATTTATGTTGAACAACCTGAAGGTTTTACAGTTGCAGGTCAAGAAGACAAGGTGTACAGGCTTAAAAGGGCTCTCTATGGTCTTAAACAAGCCTCAAGAGCTTGGTATAGTAGGCCGGATTCTCATTTGATGTCTCAAGGCTTCAACAGAAGCCTAAATGAGCCTACTTTGTACTTCAAAAGGCAAGCGGATGGGATGTTGATTATGATATCAGTTTATGTCGATGATTTGATGATTACAAGTGAAAATCCTCTTGCCGTTCAAGAAGTTAAAAATGAAATGCTAAAAGTTTTTTAAATGTCTGATCTAGGAGAAATGAAGTTTTTCCTAGGAATGGAGATATCTAAATTTTGTGAAGGAATTTTCTTGTCCCAAAAGAGGTATGCCTTGAATCTGTTAAAAAGGTTCAAGCTTGACAAGTGCAAAGTTGTTGCAACTCCACTTGTTGTGAATGAAAAATTAATGAAGGATGATGGCGAAGAGAGGGCAGATCCAAAATTTTATAGAAGTCTAATTGGAAGTCTATTGTATCTAACAGCTTCTAGGCCATACATAATGTTCGTTGTCAGTTTGTTATCTCGATATATGCAAAGTCCCAGCACTAAGCATTTTGGAGCCGCTAAAAGGGTGCTAAGGTATATTAGAGGGACGATTAATTATGGAATCTGGTATAGAAATGTGGAGAATGGAGCTCTTATTGGCTATTCAGATAATGATTGGGGTGGATGTTTTGATGATTACAAAAGCACTTCTGGTTACTGTTTTTAGTTTGGTTCAGACATTCTTTTTTTGAGCACAAAGATGCAAGATATTGTAGCACAATCTTCAGCAGAAGCCAAGTATGTGGTTGCTGCATTTGCTACAAATCAAGCAATTTGGTTAAGAAAGATCTTGTTCGAATTGAATTTGCTACCAAAAGAACCAACAATGATCTATGTGGACAATAAATCAGCCATTGCGATGGCTGAAAATCCGGGGCAGCATGGAAGAACAAACCATATCAACATAAGGTTTCATGCTTTAAGGGATGCCGAGAAGAATGGTGAAGTTAAGTTGGTGCATTGCATCTAAAGATCAGCAGGGCGATATTCTGACCAAGGCTCTTTCCATTAAGAAGTTTGAGTTTCAAAGGTTGTTGCAAGGAGTTTCAATGAAAAATCTTAAGGAGGAGTGTTAGAAAATTAAGATTTGTCTAGATTGGAGATATTTTGCATTAGATATGTTAGAAAAGTAAGGTTTGTCTAGAAACTCCTAGGTTGGAGATATTTTGTATTAGATATGTTAGAAAAGTAAGAATTGTCTAGAAACTCCTAGGTTGGAGATATTTTGTAGTAGATATGGTAGTCTTGATTAAAAATGAGTGGTGGTTAGTGAGCCACATAGGTACATAGTTTGGAGTGAGATATTTTGCTTATTATGTGGTTGTAATTCTCACACTTTATCTATAAATACACCATATGTAATGAAACATCGAGTGAAAAAAAAAATTGAACTCAAGAAAACTTAAGCCTTCTTCTTCACTTTCAGATTTTCTGTAGCAATTTACAGCTGCTATTTCCTGCTGTTTACACCTTGTAGACCTGAAGTTCTTCTTCCTTTACGTTGTAACATGGTTCATGTACTTTGAGTTTTTATTTCTTTAGACCCTAATGAATTCGGGTTTTCTATTTTGACATTTTTAGACTTCTTTTTTGTATCAGTATAATCTTTTGTTGTACTTGATGCTTGAGCAATGTACTTACTGTATTTTCATTAATTTACTTTAATCGAAAAAATCTACGTTCTTTTGGTATGTTACACTTTGATATTTCTCAAGTGCAGAACTTTGGATATCATTTCTAGTCTTGCTTTAATGCTTGAAGTTTGCCTGACAAGCACATGTCGATGGAAAAAACTTTGACGCACAGTGTTTAAACTAAACCAACGAATACAAAATTCATCACCTCAATGTATCATTGAGATTGGAAGGACCAAAACAAATACTAAAGTAATGAGATAATGTCATTTAAAATGGAAAAAAACTTAGTCGCACCTGGTGTTTAAACTAAACCAATGTATATAGCATTCATCACTTCAATGTATCATCTAGATATTTAGGACTAAAGCAGATACTAAAGTAATGAGATAATATGTCAATTCAAAATGGAAAAACAGATTCTAGATGCAATTCAATGTTTGAAAGTTTGAGATAACTTTGATGCTACTACTACTCAAGTGCACATTTGCTTTTGCTATTCCATAGACAATCTTGGATTCTCTAAAGCAAGTGCTTTGGATTCCTTTTCTTTTGAAGGAACCTACTTCAAATGGTTCAATTTCTTTTGTCTAAAACAGATATCACCACAGAGAAAAGGTATAACATGTCATTCGAAAGATGGTACGTAAAATGTAACCATGAAAGTTAATGTTGCTTCTTCCCTTTACTGATCTTTGTTAGTGTAAAGTTTTGATGATAATCAACTTAACTATTTCAGGTCAAATCAAAAAGGAAAGAATCAAATAAGAAGAAGATTCTCACAACAAGATTGAAGATCATCAATCAAGGAGGCTGAAATCTGAAATGCACAAATCATGGAAGATTGCAAATCAAGGAAGATCACAAACCAGTTGCCAATAAATCAGAAAAGTGTAAGATCTTTGATTAGATCTCCAACGGCCATATTAAATCAAGGAAGCTGCAAGAATGAATCAATCAAGAAAGAAAGGAATCTCCAAATGACTACATACAATTCAAGGAAGCTGCAAGAATGAATCAAACAAGAAAGGAAGGGATCTCCAATGGCTATATACAATCAAGAAAGCTACTGAAGTAGAGACATAAGAAAAGGATCACAAATGGTTGTTTGCAAGCTACTAAGGCTAAATCAATGAATAAGCCTTAATCTTTATTCTTGGAAAATAAGGATATCTTGCCTTTTTACCAAGGATCAAATCTCTTGGGTTGCCATCTCTTCATAGGACCAGATTCAAGTCTCGACCCTATATAAAGACATCACACTGCAAGTGGAAAGATGGTACAACGAATCTGAATCATCTCACCCCTCGCTACTCTACTTTTGATAAGCATTGTATTACTTAGTTCTACTATGTAAACAAAAAAGAGAGAAGAGAGAAAAATTGTTGGTAAGGTGTTGTATCAAAATAGAAGAGTAAAAAGAAAAAGAGTGTAAACTGTAAAGTTACACTCAACTTTGTACTCTCATCAAAAGTTACCAAGGCTAGAAGAGAACACCCTTGCAACCCAAGGGGACTGGACGTAAGATCCACATTGGATCCCAACCAGTATAAAAATTATTATGTCAAGTTTACTTTACGCATTTTTGATTCCATTCATACTTGTCTGCAATCTGTAGTCGCCTTAGGTTCCTCTCAAGTCAACTACTCACGAGAAGAAGATCGAAAAAATAGCAATTCACCCCCTCTTGCCCTTTCTATTGGTATCAGAGCCTCGTCTCACAGAAAGTCTGTCTAACAACATGTGAGGAAAAGATCATGGCACAACAAATCATGGGCGCACTATTCCAAGAAGGGACATCTCAAACAAGACCTCCATACTTTAATGGAAAACACTTCTCTCATTGGAAAGTAAGAATGGAAACATTCATAAAATCCTATGATGTGAAGGTTTGGAGAGTCATTAAACTGGGTGATATTCCAACCCCAATTTCAAACACTTCTGATGAAAGTCAATGCTCTGCCACACCAAGCTTGGAAAATTATACAAATGAACAGATGGAAATTATTCAAATAAATTCCAAAGCAAAGAACGTTTTACATAATGCTATCAGTGGAGAAGAATATGAAAAGATCTCATGTTGTGACACTGCTAAAGAGATGTGGGATAAACTGGAGGTTACTTATGAAGGAATTGATAAAGTTAAAGAAATAATCATCAGTCTGCTAGTGTATGAATACAAACTTTTTCAAATGAAGGAAGAAGAAACCATTGAAGGCATGTTTGCTCGACTTAGTAAAATCATTGGAGAACTAAAGGCCTCAGGAAAAATATGTCCTCCCATAGAGCACATACTAAGAGTTCTTCGAAGCTTGCCACCGCAATGGCACACCAAAGTAGTTGCTCTTGAAAGCATGAATTTAAACACCCTAACCTATGATGAGGTGAGGGCAGATTTAATAGCTTTTGAGAAAACTCATCTTAACAAAAAAGGCCAAGAAGAATCCAAAAAGAAGACTGTGGCATTCAAAGCAAATCAGGAAGACAAAGGAGAAGAAGAACTAGCAGAAGATGAAATTACCTTAATTACCAAATCGCTGATGGATTCCTTTAGGAAATCCAGAAACAACAGAAGAGGAAGAAACTTCGGAAAGGGAAAGTATATCGCTAATCAATCAAGAAATGATGGAAAATGTTATGAATGTGGAAAGTATGATCACATAGCCAGTGAATGTCCAGAAGCAAAGAAAAATTACTCCATAGGAAACCAAAATAACAAAGCACTAAGCAGCTGGAGTGATGAAGACAACTCTGAAAATGAACATGAAGAAATTGGTAACATTTGCTTCATGGTTGTTCGAGAATCAAGCACAGAGGTATGTAATAATTGTAATAATTTAAAAAACTTGCTAGATCGTGCTATGACAAACCTTCATAGAATTTTTTCTGACTTTCGAAATCTTCAAACTGAAAAAAGGAATTTAGAAATAAAACTGGAAGTTAGTGAAGTTGAAAATGATCTCCTTTATGAAGAAACTCACGAATTAAAAATTGCTCTTGAGAATTCCCTAAACAAATCAAACTCTTCCAAAAATTCCTCTAAAATGGTCTCTAGCAGCAAAAATTCTTCAAATGGAAATTACTTTAGCTGCAATCAATCCTATAAGTCGACTGATTCAAAAACTAACAGTAATGATTCCATTTCAGAAGAATATACTCCAAAATCTTGCAATTATTGTCGGAAGTCTGGACATGTATCATATAACTGTTGGTTTCGAAATCACAACTCATCTAGATGGGTTTGGAGACCCAAAAGAACTCCAAATAACCTTAACCTTGAAGGACCCAAAAAGGTTTGGGTACCTAAGAGGAGATAATAATCTTGTTTTG
This sequence comes from Solanum microdontum, assembly GCA_036250385.1. Lineage (NCBI taxonomy): Eukaryota > Viridiplantae > Streptophyta > Magnoliopsida > Solanales > Solanaceae > Solanum > Solanum microdontum. The sequence continues at coordinate 2,884 of JAJONQ010001824.1, read as the reverse complement.
CAGGAACAACGCAAGAAAACCAAAGGAAAATGGTACCTAGATAGCGGATGTTCAAATCACATGACGGGAGATAAACATCTGTTCAAATTTGTTATTGAATACAAGGGAGGAAACATTCATTTTGGTGATAACTCAAAAGGAAAGGTAATTGGTATTGGTCCAATTTCTTTTAATGATTCATGTGATATCTCAAATGTGTATTTAGTGACAGGACTTAAATACAATCTCTTGAGTATTAGTCAACTCTGTGACTCATTTCTAGAAGTCTATTTTCAAAAGAATCGATGCTTGATAAAAGATTCATCTGGAAACAATCTACTACAAGGAAGCAGAGAAAAGAATGTATACATTCTTGATTCTGTAAAAAACAATGGAGAACACATATGTCTATCTTCAATGACTGATGATCCCTGGATTTGGCATAAGAAACTTGGCCATACAAGCATGAGACTGATAGAGAAACTGGCTAAAAATGAGCTGGACTATTCAAAAGATCGCATCTGCGACGCGTGTCAAATGGGTAAGCAAACAAGAAACTCATTTTCTGGCAAGGATATTGTCTCCACAAATAAACCCCTGCAGCTCCTACACATGCACTTATTTGGACCTACCAGAATAGCCAACATCGGAGGTAAAAGGTATGTTTTTGTAATAGTTGATGATTATTCTCGTTTTACTTGGGTTATGTTTTATCTCACAAGGATGATACTTTAAAAAAATTTAAGTTTTTCTGTGAGAAAGTTCAAAGAGACAAAGGTTATTATATTTCATCTATAAGAAGCGACCATGGAGGAGAATTCGAGAATAATTTGTTTGAAAAGTTCTGTAATGAGAAAGGCTATACTCACAACTTCTCTTCATCTTGATCGCCTCAACAAAATGGAGTAGTGGAACGAAAGAACATGACATTGCAAGATATGGCAAGAACGATGATCGTTGAGCACTCTCTTCCACACAAATTTTGGGCAGAAGTTGTAAGTACAGTCTGTCATGTGTTGAATCGATGCTTAATTAGACCCATCCTCGAGAAGACACCATATGAATTATGGAATGGTAAGAAACCTAACATCGGATACTTCATCCTTTCGGATGCAAGTATTTTGTCCACAACAATGGTAAAGACAACATCGGTAAGTTTGATGCTCGAAGTGATGAAGGTATATTTCTTGGTTATTCAAACTCTAGCAGATCTTATAGAATCTTTAATAAGCGTACTTTACATATTGAAGAATTTGTTCATGTTGTTTTTTATGACACTAACAAATCTGTTGAGATTAGAATAAATTTTGATGATGAAGATAGTCAACTCTCCATATCGACTCACAAGGAAATAAACAGTGCTAAGGAGACGACTACTAAAAAACAGCCTGATGATCCTATTGTTGAGACAGTTCCAAATGAATGGCGAAGCGAACCTAACTATCCAAACAAATTCATCATTGGAAATCCAAATGAAGGCATGAAAACTAGAGCATCAAGAAGAAATGAGACACATGTTGCACTTATTTCTCAATTGGAACCAAAGAAACTGAATGATGCTCTCACAGATGAGCATTGGATCAAAGCTATGAAAGAAGAATTAGAGCAATTTGAAAAGAATCAGGTCTGGACTTTAGTCCCTAAACCTGCAAACAAGTCCATCATTGGAACCAAATGGGTTTATAGGAAAAAACTTAACGAATCTGGAGAGGTTGTAACACCCCTAAATACTAACCAAGAGTCGCATGTCGATTTACCGTTGCTTAATTACTAGAATATATTTTAGTCTCATTTTGGGAACTTGAAATGTTGTGATAATTGCTAACTTGCTTAACATAAATTGTGATCGTAATTTAAGGAATTGTGATGGGGTGTTTAGGTAATATTCTAATTAGAATTATGTATAACTTTAAAAGGAAGGTGAGGGATATACATATAGGTATATATGTATGCTTTTTGGGCAGCCAACTTTTTGTTTGGGCAGCCCCTTTTGGTGACATCTGTACAGGTGATAAGTTTGTAACTATATATTTTCACACCTCCTATAATTAATTTCGTTTTCCTCAAGTCTAAGAACATTAGAACCTTAACTTAGCAGATTGTTCTTCAAAATCACAAGAAAAACTTGGCCGGCTGGAATTCAAGAACACACACTTCTTTTTGGTAAGTGACGAAATCTGTTTCTGAGCTGGGTAGTGTTTGGTATTTTATGCATATCTATGGCTCTAGAACTTAGTTTACAGTGAGTAAATATGATTTGGAAAGACAATTTGTAGACCTACAACTCTTATGTTTATGTCAAACTCTGATTCAGGTGTTATGGATTCGAAATATGGGACGCAACATAAGACAAGTTCTGTCCAGATTTTGGAATTTCAAATTCTGTATGAACAGCTGTTAGTGTTTTGACTATATCTTGTTGTACAAAATACATTTTGCGGTGATTCTTGTTTTTTTGCAACCCTAAGAGATGCATCTACTTATTTCATGAAGGTTATAAAGTTTAGTTTTGCTGTTTTCCGTTTCAAATCTAAGTTGCAACATGAGGTACTAGGCTGGCCAGAATCACTGTTTTGGGAGCATTGGTGTGTTTGTACAGGCTAATTTTACTTGTGATGATGATCCTATTTTACATCAATATTATTGAGCTGCTAGGGATTAAAGAAGTTGTTTAATTGTATTTTAAAGGTTGTATATACTCGTGAACAAGTTGAGGACCTTGATACATTGGTTGGACTGTTTCTTTGCTAAAGCACTGAGGTTTGTGTATAAACTTGTACTTGCACTCTTTTAACCTCTAGTATATCTGAAATTGGATCTTGGTACCTTGGTTACCTCTTGTCACTTTGCATTGTTGTGTTGGTATCCTTTGAGACGTTAAAGACGCTTGTGTAACTCGCCCACT
>JAJONQ010001822.1:0-24410 GCA_036250385.1 Solanum microdontum | reverse complement strand
TCACAAATCCCCCCCCCCCTTAATTACTTGTTTTTTGGAAATACGTTGACTAAACAAATATAATCATTGGTTGAAGTTAAGTCTAAACCATATTCCTCGTAGGATCAACCCCAACCTACAAGCTGGGTTCTTTGCTTGATAACGATCGATTATGCTTCTTTATGGAGGTGTAATTTGAGCGTATCAAATTTTGGCACCGCTGTCAGGGAATTTTGGCTTTTAGATTAATTTTAACTACATTATTGAACTTTAGTCAAATATTTCCTAATTTTACATTTTTCTTTTGTTTTTGTCTCTCTCAGGTTCCTACTCTAGTGTATGCCAAGTACACAGAGTCAAGGAGAACCACTTAGTCCCTACGATCCAGAACTGAACAGAACTTTGCGGAGAATGAACAATCAAGGAGTGCTAGTTAATCCTATCGGATTAAAGTTAGGTGACGGTGTTGGGTTGCAGCCTCCGAGGATTAGCGATGAGAATAATCAGATTCAAGCTGAGAATATCAAGAGACGCAGTGAGGGTACATGATCAACCAGGGTCAAGACTGCATGATAACTATAGGGTCAACTTTAATGCTGTTGAATCTGACGGACCTCTTGTCCTACCTTATCTACCTCTGGGCATACATTTCTGGTGACTAGCAGTTTGATGCAGATGCTTACTGCGAGGGGTTTGTTTGCGGGTTTGGCATCGAAAGTGTCACGCCCCAAGCCTACACCCTGGACGTGGCTGGCACTCGGAGACCATTCCTGGCCCCAAGCAAACCCTTGGTCTGGCATACTTAACTCAGCGGAAGACTTAACTCAAATAAACAGTCTCATATAACAACTTAAAGAATAATAAACTGGCCAAAATGGCACTTAAGTCATTAAACAACATCTGAAGAATAAAGAAAACATCTGCACTAATAACTATCTGACTGTCTATGAAGCCTCTAAAATACTGAGAGGGATATTGGGACAAACCCCACAACATCCTAATAAATGAAAGACTAAAAGCAAATAAAAGAATCCTCCGGAATGCAATGAGGCTCACTAATGACTCTGAGCTACTCCACTGAATCAACGAGGTGCTAGATGATGATCCTGGTTACCTACGTCTACATCATAATAAGATGCAGGCCAACTGGCATTAGTACATTGAATGTACGAGTATGCGAGTTGGAATGCTAAGCAATAAATAGGCTAGAAGGAATCTGAAAGAAACAGGATAACTTACCTGGCTAAACTAAACTCAACCTGACTAACTCATTTCAATATAAGGCAATTTAAAATAAGTGCAATATAAAGAAAAGTTGTTTAAGAACATGCTATAAACTCTATGTGTATGCAAAGATACAATAAATCTGAGATGTATGTAGAAATACAAAAGATTTGATATATATAAAAGTACAATAACTGTTGTGAGAGTTTCTCTAACCGACAACCATCACATAAGAGCTATAGTGATGATACAACGATCAACCTCACGCTGCCAAAGCATCCTATACCCGGCCAAAGGTATAGAACCTGAATTGCCTAATGGATCCACTAGTCTAATTTGAAAAGGATTCATCTAAAAAGTATGAACCTCTTCTATCCATGATAGCTACATGGTTTTGTGGGGACGTGGGTTCTTTGAATGCTCCCCCAATTCGGTGCTCAATACTACTCCCAAAAATGTACTGGCTCTTATGTTTTAAAAATATATTTCCTCTGTGATTTGAGATTAGTGCTCAAAATATCTTAGCTCAAAGGCTATCTTGGAAATCAAAGTTTCCCTTCTTACTTCATTTAGAAAGCGATTACTCTTTTATGGAAACAAGCCCGAAGGCTCTTTGGAAATCTCAGTTTCCAATCTTGTTTAAATGTGAAAATATTTCTTTTAAACTTCTTGGAATACATAGTCCCCATATAACTCTCTGAAGAAAAGAACTTCAAACCATAGCTTTACTCTTGCTTAACTTCAAAACTTAAGTCTTAAAACGACGTTAAAACATTGTTAAAGACCCTTGAAAACTTTAAGAAACTTTGGTTTGCGTTAACTTGCTTCATTAACTTCTAAACTTGACTCTTAACTTCTTTGACTTTGAACTTAACTTTCCTTGAATTGAATTATGGATTCAGGGTTCATGATCTCATGTTTATGGATGATTTCATGATGTTTAGATGTACTTTAGAGTGTTGGAATTGACTAGGAAACATAGGTACATCACTTAGGAACAAGTACGAGAAGGCGGGGAAAAAATGGGGAGAACTGGTGTCCCTGGCGCTCTGAGAGGTGCGGGGCACCAGCCCTCAAATGTCAGAGAGACTGCTGGGGTGCGCTAGTTGGCGCGTCTCCCAAAGGGGTGGACTTTAGAGTCCCTTTTGGGGGGCGCTGGCTGGCGCAGCGCCCCACCCCCCTTCCCCAGGTTTTGACGATTTTTCTTCTCCGATTTTCAACTCTAAATCTTCTAAACCTCAATGGTTCTTTTCCCAAACACTTAGAATCATTTATACCCAATAGATTTAACTCAAAAAATAACCCGGAAACACGAATCAAATCAATACTAGGCATTCAACAATCAACCAACAAGAATTCAACAATGTTTTTCAAGAACTTCACTTCTTAACATGTAAACAACTCCAAATCGCTGAATTGAAACAAGTTGGTGTGTGGGTGAACTAACCTAACACGAAAAGATCTCACATACCTTAATAGGGATCACCCCCGACGAATTCCACTCCAAACGCTTGACGTTCTTGGCGAAATCTTGGCTTTTCTCCCTTTCTTTCTTTTTTTCTCTTTTCTCCAATCCCTAAGCGTATTCTCATTTTCTAAACTAATTATAGTCTGGTGTTTACCCCAATTAATCCCCTAAAAACAAATTAGAGTAATTAGGTAAGAAAAAGACTAAATCGCCCTTCTAAAATCCGGATTAAACAATTTTGTATTCCAACAGCCCAACTTCCAAAGGACATAATTCACTCATATGATGTCGAAATCGTACAAACTTGGCGGCGTTGGAAAGATATCTCTAAGGTATTTCCAACCATATCAATAGCTGATCCTAAATCATCCTGAGCTTGGAGTTATGGCCATTTGAAAATGGCCAAAACTAACTTCTTAACGTAGACAAAATTTCCAGATTTCCTTATTCTTTCCAAAAATCAATATTTCCATATTTTAAACTCTTTATAGTCGTTTCTAGGTGTGAGATGTTACAATATCTCCCCCTTGGGAACATTTATCCCTGAATGAGTTTTATTTCACTAAGTTAAGGGTGGTAACATCTAGTTCAAACACCCAACAAGTAAATGCAAAAATCAACATGCTCATTCATAATTCAAAGAGTACTAAGAAGAGAATTAGTACCTTGATCTGTATTCCCTCAAGATTCAAAGAGATGTGGATATCTCTTCTTCATATCCTCTTCAGCTTCCCAAGTAGCTTTCTCAACAAATTGGTTCCTCCAAAGGACTTTGACTGAAGCTACATCTTTGGTCCTCAACTTGCGAACTTGACGATCTAAAATCTGAACTGGAATCTCCTCATAAGATAAGTTATCCTTAATCCCAACATGTTCAGTTGGTATAATCAATGAAGGATCTCCCATGCACTTCTTCAACATGGAGATGTGAAACACCGGATGCACTGCTGCTAACTCTTGAGATAGCTCCAACTCATAAGCTAGATTACCAATCTTCTTGACTATGCGATAAGGTCCAATATACCGGGGACTAAGTTTCCCTTTCTTACCAAACCTCATGACACCGTTTATGGGTGAAACCTTCAAATAAACCCAATCATCTACTTCGAAATCTAATGGACTTCTCCTAACATCTGTGTAGGATTTTTGACGAATCTGCGCCGTTTTCAACCTCTCCTGAATCACCTTCACCTTCTCCATGGCTTGGTGAACTAAATCTGGTCCTATCAACCCTGCTTCGCCAACTTCAAACCATCCAATAGGAGATCTGCATCTTCTCCCATAAAGAGCTTCATACGGAGCCATCTAGATGCTAGAATGATAAATATTGTTGTAAGCGAATTCAATGAGAGGTAGGTGATCATACCAATTACCCTTGAAATCAATCACGCAAGCTCTCAATATATCTTCTAAGGTCTGAATAGTGCGTTTTGCTTGCCCGTCAATTTGAGGATGAAAGGCAGTGCTCAAGTTCACCTTTGAGCCCAAACCTTTCTGGAAAGATTTCCAGAACTGTGCTGTAAATTGGGCACCTCTATCTGAAATAATGGAGACCAGAACCCCATGAAGTCTTACCACTTCTTGGATATACAACTTGGCATAATCTTCTGCTGAATGGGTAGTCTTTACCGTTAGAAAATGGGTTGATTTAGTCATTCTGTCTACAATCACCCAAATGGAATCATGTTGTTTGCGAGACCTTGGAAAACCTGGGATGAAGTCCATATTAATCATCTCTCACTTCCATTGTGGAAGTTCTATATTCTGCGCCAAACCAGCAGGCCTTTGGTGTTCAACTTTCACTTGCTGGCAATTTGGACATTTGGCAACAAACTCTGCAATATCCTTCTTCATACCATTCCACCAATATACCTCTCTCAAATCACGGTACATTTTAGTGGAACCCGAATGGATGGAATATCTGGAGCTATGAGCTTCCTCCATGATCCTCTCTTGGAGTTCATCCACCATTGGTACGCACAATCTACCTTGGTTTTTTAAGACACCATCTCCCCCTTGTTCAAAAGCTAATACCCTTTGCTTATGAACATTTTCCTTTAAGTCTAGCAAAATGGGATCTTGGTCTTGATTTTCTTTCATTTCTGACACTAGTGATGATTCAGCCCCGTTCGTCACCACTATTCCTCCTTCTGTGGAATCCATAAGTCTGATTCCCAAGCGTGCAAGTCTGTGCACATCTTTGGCTAACTCCCTTTTCTCTTCCTCAACGTGGGTGGTACTACCCATAGATAATCTGCTTAAAGCATCAGCAACCACATTACCTTACCTGGGTGTTAGAGAATACTCATGTCCTAATCCTTGAGCAACTCTAACCACCTCCTTTGTCTGAGAATAAGTTCTTTCTGAGTGAACACATATTGTAAGCTCTTTTGATCAGTGAATACATCAACATGAACACCATACAAGTAGTGACGCCAAATCTTCAAAGCGACGACTACCGCAGCCAACTCTAAGTCATGGGTTGGATAGTTCTTCTCGTGAACCTTCAATTGTCTAGAGGCATAAGCTATCACCTTGCCATTCTGCATTAGGACACAACCCAAGCCAACTCTAGATGCATCACAATACACCACAGAACCGTGGGTACCTTCTAGTAAGGTCAACACTGGGCCAGTAGTCAACCTTTTCTTCAATTCTTGAAAGCTTATCTCACAAGCTTCAGACCATTTAAACTTCACTGTTTTCTGGGTCAACTTCGTCAAAGGAGAGGAAATGGACGAGAAACCCTCTACAAATTTTCTATAGTAGCCAGCTAAACCCAAGAAACTCCTAATATCAATTGGAGATGTGGGTCTAGGCCAATTCTGCACTGCCTCAATTTTTTGAGTATCCACTCTAATTCCATCACCGAAAACTATGTGACCTAAGAACGCCACAGACTCAAGCCAAAACTCACACTTAGAGAACTTGGCATACAACTCCTTATCTTTCAAAGTTTGAAGAACTATTCTGAGATGGCTAGCATGATCTTCTTCATTCCTTGAATAGATTAGTATGTCATCAATGAAGACGATAACAAACATATCCAAATAAGGTTTGAAGACTCTATTCATAAGATCCATGAACGTTGCTGGTGCATTAGTTAAATCGAACGACATCACCAAAAACTCATAATGACCATAACGGGTCCTGAATGCTGTCTTTGGAATGTCATATTCCCTTACTTTCAACTGATGGTAACCTGATCTGAGGTTTATCTTAGAAAAACAAGAAGCACCCTAAAGTTAATCGAAAAGATCATCAATCCTTGGAAGAGGATACTTATTCTTGATGGTAACCTTGTTCAATTGATGGTAATCTATACACATCCTAAGGGAACCATCTTTCTTTCTCACAAACAAGACCGGAGCGCCCCATGGTAAGACACTTGGTCGAATAAAGCCCTTATCTAAAAGATCTTTCAACTACTCTTTCAACTCTTTCAACTCAGCTGGTGCCATTCTGTATGGCAGTATAGAGGTAGGACGAGTAACTAGAATAAGATCTATACGGAAGTCTATCTCTCTCTCAGGAGGGACTCCGAGAAGAGCATCTGGAAAGACTTCTGGAAATTCTTTTACTACTGGAACTGACTGAATAGGAGGTATCTCACCACTTAAGTCATTAACTCGGACTAAGTGATAGACACACCCTTAGAAACCAACTTTCTTGCCTTAAGGTACGAAATGGAATGACCCTTAGGCACTGTTGAACTGCTTTTCCACTCTAAGACTGGCTCATTTGGAAATTGAAACTTGACAAATCGAGTTCTACAATCAACTGAGGCATAACAGGAATGAAGCCAGTCCATACCAAGAATGACATCAAAGTCTACCATGTCTAACTCAAATAGATCAGCCATGGTACTCTTGTGATTGACAGAAATGGGACAATCACGATAGACTCTCCTTGCTAGAATAGACTCCCCAACAGGTGTAGAAACACAAAAGGGTTCACAAAGTTTCTCAGGAAGAACATCAAACTTATTTGCAACATAAGGGGTTACAAAAGATAAACTTGCTCTTGGGTCTAGCAAAGCATAAACATCAAAAGTAAAGACTTTGATCATACCAGTAACAACATCTGGAGAGTTCTCTTGCTCTTGACGACTGGTGATTGCATAAAGATAGTTTGTTCCTCCGCCAGTACTAGAAGTAGCTCCTCTAGGTGCAGCCCTGTCTGGTGGAGCAACTGAAGAAGACTGAGATCTATTGCCCCATTTACCCTACATGTTCTTTGGACACTCTCGCATGAAATGTTCACTCTGATCCCACTTGAAACAACCAGTGGAGCCTTCATGACAAATACCTGAATGGTTTTTACCACACTTAGCATAGGCAGGAGGCTTAATACCCCCTTGCGCCACACTACCCTGTGATTAGGTAGGTTTAACTTTGGAATTTTGACCATAGTACTCACTTTTGTTCTTAGGTGCAGGTGCACTAGCAGATGATGGAGCAGGTCCCTTCTGTTTATGTTGGAAAGACGACCGGTTTGCATTACTCTTCTGCTGCCCAGACTCATTCCCTGTCTTAGCTCTCTTGTTCTTGAACTCCTCTCTATCCCTCAACTTCTCTTCCTCTACCTGCTGCACATAGACCATCAACCTCGAGATGTCCATGTCCCCAATAAGCATTGCTGCCCGACCCTCCTTACTTGACAGGCGACCCAAACCAGCAACAAACAAACTCATCCTACTCCTTATGTCCGCAACCATTTCATGAGCATAGTGACACAGTTGGGTGAACTTCAACCCATACTCATGCACACTCAAAGAATCCTACTTTAGTGTGAGGAACTCACGTATCTTAGCCTCTTTCAGTTCTCAGGGAAAGAATCACCCCAAGAAGGCCTCCTCAAAATATGCCTAACTCGCGGGTGGTGCATTTTCAACTCTACCCCATTTCCACTTATCAAACCAGGTCCTAGCAACATTCTTCATCTGATATGCAGCTAGCTCAACTCTCGCAGTATTAACAAAATGCATCACATCGAGCACCTTATTCAGTTCCTCAATGAAATTCTCAGGGTCCTCTGCAGTATTCGAACCAGTGAAACTTGGGGGAATCATCCTCAAGAACTCCTGAATAGTTGAAGTGTCAACCTCTTCTTGCTGAGCTCCTCTCTGCTGCCCAACCTGATTGGTCACAACTTGCCTAAGCAACCTTATAGCCTCTCTAAACTCAACATTAGAGACCTCTCCTTGCGGTTGCACTTCAGGTGCAATAGGTAACTCTTGCTCTTCAACATCCCATCTAGCTGGACAACCTCTTACTGCTCTTCGTGGAGGCATGGTTATCTGAAAACACGTGCAAACACGAATTAGAGCGAAACTTTTTAGAGATAAACTCTAACGCACGAAAAGTGTGTGAAAGAAGTGAGATAGTTCCTAAATGTTGCAGCCTCATAATTATAGATGTGGCGCGCTTCACACCGATAACTAGGACTCTACAGACATGGATTCATAGACACCCTAGGACCCTTAAACTATGGGCTCTGCTAGCAAGTTTGTCACGCCCCAAGCCTACACCCTAGATGTGGCTGGCACTCGGAGACCATTGCTGGCCCCAAGCAAACCCTTGGTCTGGCATACTTAACTTAGCGAAAGACTTAACTCAAATAAACAGTCTCATATAACAACTTAAAGAATAATAAATTGGCCAAAATGGCACTTAAGTCATTAAAAAACATCTAAAGGATAAAGAAAATATCTGCACTAATAACTATCTGACTATCTATGAAGCCTCTAAAATACTAAGAGGGGTGTTGGGACAAACCCCACAACATCCTAATAAATGAAAAACTGAAAGCAAATAAAAGAGTCCTCTGGAATACAAGAAGGCTCACCACTGACTCTGAGCTGCTCAACTGGATCAATGAGGTGCTAAATGTTGATCCTGCTTACCTGCGTCTGCATCATAATAAGATGCACGCCAACTGGTATCAGTACATTGAATATACGAGTATGCGAGTTGGAATGCTAAGCAATACATAGGCTAGAAGGAATCTAAAAGAAACTGGATAACTTACCTGGCTCAACTCAACTTAACCCGAATAATGCATTTCAATATAAGGCAATTTAAAACAAGTGCAATATAAAGAAAAGTTATTTAAAAACATGCTATAAACTCTGTGTGTATGCAAAGATACAATAAATCTGAGATGTATGTAGAAATACAAAAGAACTGATGTATATAAAAATACAATAACTGTTGTGGGAGTTTCTCTAACCGACAACTATCACATAAGAGCTATAGTAATGATACAACAATCAACCTCACGCTGCCAAAGCATCTTATACATAGCCAAAGGTATAGAACCTGAACTTCCTAATGGATCCACTAGTCTAATTTGGAAAAGATTTATCTAAAAAGTATGAACCTCTTCTACCCATGATGGCTACATGGTTCTATGGGGGATGTGGGTTCTTTGAACGTTCCCCCAATTCGGTGCTCAATACTACTCTCAAAAATGTACTGGCTCTTATGTTTTAAAAATATATTTCCTCTGTGATTTGAGATTAGTGCTCAAAATATCTTAGCTCAAAGGCTATATTGGAAATCAAAGTTTCCCTTTTTGCTTCAATTAGAAATCGATTACTCTTTTCTGAAAACTAGCCCGATGGCTCTTTGGAAATCTCAGTTTCCAATCTTGTTTAAATGTGAAAATATTTCTTTTAAACTTCTTGGAATACATAGTCCCCATATAACTCTTTGAAGAAAAGAACTTCAAACCATGGCTTTACTCTTGCTTAACTTCAAAACTTAAGTCTTAAAACGACATTAAAACATTGTTAAAGACCCTTGAAAACTCTAAGAAACTTTTCTTCGCTTTGGCTTGCTTCATTAACTTCTAAACTTGACTCTTAACATCTTTGACTTTGAACTTAACTTTCCTTGAATTGAATTATGGATTCAACGTTCATGATCTCATGTTTATGAATGATTTCATGATGTTTATATGTACTTTAGAGTGTTGGAATTGACTAGGAAACATAGGTACATCACTTAGGAACAAGTACGAGAAGGCGGGGAAAAAATAGGGAGAACTGCCGTCCCTGGCGCTCTGAGAGGCGTGGGGCACCAGCCCTTAAGTGTCAGAGAGACTGCTGGGGAGAACTGGCTGGCGCGTCTCCCCAAGGGGTGGACTTCAGAGTCCCTTTTGGGGGGCGCTGGCTAGCGCAACACCCCACCCCCCTTCCCCAGGTTTTGACGATTTTTCTTCTCCGATTTTCAACTCTAAATCTTCTAAACCTCAATGGTTCTTTTCCCAAACACTTAGAATCATTTATACCCTCAATACCCAATAGATTTAACTCAAAAACAACCCGGAAAAGCGAATCAAATCAATATTAGGCATTCAACAATCAACCAATAAGAATTCAACAATGTTCTTCAAGAACTTCACTTCTTAACATGTAAACAACTCCAAATCATTGAATTGAAACAATTTGGTGTGTGGGTGAACTAACTCAACATGAAAATATCTCACATACCTTAATAGGGATTACCCCCGATGAATTCCACTCCAAACGCTTGACGTTCTTGGTGAAATCTTCGTTTTTCTCCCTTTCTTTCTTCTTTTCTCTTTTATCCAATTCCTAAGCGTATTCTGATTTTCTAAACTGAATAAAGTCTGTTTTTTACCCCAATTAATCTCCTCAAAATGAATTAGAGTAATTAGGTAAAGAAAAGACAGAATCGCCCTTCTAAAATCTAGATTAAACAATTATGTATTCCAAAAGCCCAACTTCCAAAGGACATAACTCACTCATATGATGTCGAAATCGCGCAAACTTGGTGGCGTTGGAAAGATATCTCTACGGTATTTCCAACCATATCAAGAGATGATCATAACTCATCCTGAGCTAGGAGTTATGGCCATTTGAAAATGGACAAAACTCACTTTCTTAACTTAGACAAAATTTCCAAATTTCCTTATTCTTTCCAAAATTCAATGTTTCCATATTTTAAAATCTTTATAGTCATTTCTAGGTGCGAGATGTTACTATAAGTCCACATGCGCACGTAACCAAGCTAAGGAGTGTTTGAAAAAGTTGTGTGGGTCGATCGGACTTGGACATGGATGTCATTGGATTGCGAGTACTCCCTCTATCATTGACCGGCGATGCTAATGTGTGGTTTAATGAGCTTCCTTAAAGCTCAATCTATACATGGGAACAATTGACTGATGTATTCCTAGCAAGATTCATTCCAGTGTCCAAGAAGCTGAACCACAAAGATAAACTCAACAATTTTGTAGCACTACCTGGAGAGTCCATGAGTAGTTCTTGGGACAGGTTCACTGCTTTCATACGAGGTGTTCCGACTCACCGTATTGATGATGAGTCGTTGAAGGAATATTTCTACCGAGATCAAGATGACAACAGTAAGGCAGTGCTTGATACTATTGCTAGAGGTTCATATGGTGAGTGTACTTTTGAGCAGATCACGGAGAAACTGGAGATAATCTCTCGGAATAACAAAGCTTGGAGCACTAGAAAGTCAAATACTGAGAGGAACACGTTTGCCATTCAAACTACAAACAACCAGTTTGCAAATGAGATTCGTAAGGAGATGGCTCAGATGAGGATGACCTAGGGTTGGTTTTGAAGCATGTGAGCGTAGGTGCGGAGAAGATAAATGTTGTGAATTATTTGACAAGGAATCCACCACCAGTTGAGGAGTGTTACTATGAAGAGGATGCTTATGCGGTGAATGATCAGACAGGGGGTTTCTGACCAAACGTCCAAGGTTCCAATATGGATAATTGGCGCCAGGGTCAAGGAAACCAAGGTCGAAACTCTAGGAACTACAATCGAGAGGGTCAATATGTCCGGGATGGAAACTTCAATCGCAACAACAACTACAACCGGAATAACTATGGCAACAAAAATGATCGGGTTGGACCTTATGTTGCCCCTCAAAATCAGGAATCTGGTCCTAGGGAAGCTGGAAGTAATATGTCACGTATTAAGGATATGATGCAGAAGATGATGCGTAGGTTTGATGCAACTGATGAGAATGTGAAAGAGATGAGAAATGACTTGTCTGCTATTGGTCAAAAAGTTGATGCCCATTCAGTGTCAATCAAGAATCTTGAGCAGACTCAGTTATCAACTATAGTAAATCCACGTCAACCGGCACTCTTCCTAGCAACACCATCCAAAATCCAAAGAATGATGGGCACTGTATGGTAGTCACTACTCGAGGAGATAAGCAAACCATTGATCCACATATGTCGTCTAGGGTGGAAATTGAGAATAGGAAAGATGATGATCTGGTCGAGGTAAGTGGAGAGTTCAAGAATGCGACAAAGAAAGAAACGGAGGTAACTTAGAAAGTTGTCCCCATACCTAGACCTCCACCTCCCTTCCCATAGAGGTTAGTGAAGAAAACTGAAGAAGACCAACACCGCAGGTTTATTAGCATGTTGAAACAACTTTCAATCAATGTTCCATTGATAAAGGCTTTGATCAAATGCCTGGGTATGAAAATTTATGAAGGACATGGTGACAAAGAAGAGGGCAATGAGCTTCGAAGATGATGATAGATTGCAACATTGTAGTGTTATTGCTACAAGGTCCCTTGTGCAGAAAAAGGAGAATCCTGGTGCCTTCACTATTCCATGTACTATTAGGTTGTTGCATTTTGCTAAGGCGCTGTGTGATCTTGGTGCTAGCATTAATCTGATGCCACTGTCTATTTACAAGAAGTTGGGTCAAGAAGATCCAAAACCGATTGCGATGCGGTTGCTCATGGCCGATAGAACTGTGAAGAGGCCTATTGGTGTGCTCCATGATGTACTGGTGAAAGTGGAGTCGTTCATCTTTCCGGCGAATTTTGTGATTCTTAACAGTGAGGTTAATTTTGAGGTTCCCATCATTCTTTCAAGACCATTCCTTGCCACTGGGCGCACCTTAGTTGATATGAAAAAGGGGCAGATAAAGTTCAGAATGAACAATAAAGAGGCAACTTTCAATATTTGTAGGTCTATGATGCAGAGTAGTAAGCTCCAATCAGTGTCTGCTATAACATATCGAGTTGAGAGTTAGTCTGAGGTGCCAATCGAAGAGAGATTGGGTGTTGAGGCACTAGCAGCGGTTATGATGAACTTTGAGAGTGATGGTATTGAAGAGTGTGATGAGTTGGTCACCGCACTTGATAGGTGCGAATATTGTTCGAAACCAAAGAAACTGGAGGTAGACATGAAAAATCGTGAGTCCCCACCCGCAAGACCGTTTGTTGAGGAAGCGCTGAAATTGGAGCTTAAGGCTCTACCATCACATTTGAGGTACGTATTCTTGGGAAAAGATGATACTTTATCGGTCATCATTGAGGCAGATTTGAATGGGCGACAAGTAGAGTGTTTGGTTTCTGTGTGAAAGAAGTTTAAGCGAGCTATTAGGTGGACTATTGCGGACATTATTGGGATCCCTCCTGGTATCTGTTCTCACAAAATCCAACTCATGCCAGATCACAAGCCTAGTATTGAGCACCAGAGAAGATTAAATCTGCCTATGCAAGAGGTAGTTAAAAAGGAGATCATCAAGTGGTTGGATGCTGGAGTTATCTATCCTATTGCAAATAGTAGTTGGGTGTGTCATGTTCAATGTGTGCCCAAGAAAGGTGGGATTACTGTGGTTCCTAATTAGAGAAACGAGCTTGTTCCAATGTGGCTCGTGACTGGATAGAGAGTCTACATGGACTAGCGGAAGCTAAATGGTTGGATAGAAATGGACAATTTGCCTATGCCATTCATGGATCAGATGTTGGATAGACTTGCATGTAAGGGTTGGTATTGTTTCTTGATGGTTATTCGGGCTACAATCAGATTTCTATTGCCCCGGAAGACCAAGAGAAGACCACCTTCACTTTCCCTTATGGGACTTTTGCCTTCAAACGGATGGCATTTGGGTTGTGCAATGCTCCAACGACCTTCCAGTGTTGTATGATGTTGATATTCTCTGATATGGTGGAGGAAACTATTGAGGTATTTATGGATGATTTCTCTGTGGTAGGTGACTCTTTTGATCGATGTCTGGATCATCTGGCTGAGGTGCTTAAAAGGTGTGAAGACTGCAATCTGGTGCTAAATTGGGAGAAGTGCCACTTTATGGTGAAAGAAGGGATAGTTCTGGGTCATCAGATTTCTGATAAGGGCATTGAGGTTGATAGAGCAAAAGTAGAGGTAATAGAAAAGCTTCCACCACCTATCTCTGTAAAAGGTGTTAGAAGTTTTCTTGGGCATGCAGTTTTCTATAGGAGGTTCATCAAGGACTTCTCTAAAATTGCACATCCATTTTGTAAACTGCTCGAAAAGGAGTATAAGTTTTATTTTGATGATGCTTGTTTAAGAGCATTTGGAGAGTTGAAGGAGAAGTTGGTTATTGCACCTATCATTATTTCACCGGATTAGGGACAACCGTTTGAGGTAATGTGCGATGCGAGTGTAGTGGCACTTGGTGTAATGTGCGAAGAGAGAAAATACTTCATCCTATTTACTATGTTATCAAAGATCTAAATGTGGCCCAAAAAAATTATATTGTGACTGAACAAGAACTTCTTGCGGTGGTTTTCGCATTCGAGAAATTTCTATCCTACTTGCTTGGTACTAAGGTCATAGTGCATACTGACCATTCTGCATTGAGGTATTTGATGGAGAAGAAGGATGCAAAACCGAGGTTGATTAGATGGGTATTGTTGCTGCAAGAGTTTTATTTTGTGGTAAAAGATAGAAAGGGGACCGAAAATCAAGTTGCTGATCACTTGTCCAGATTAGAGGAAGAGGCTATGCTAAAGCTTGGTGCTAGGGCTGAAATTAATGATATTTTTCCAGATAAACATGTATTGGCTGCTTCTCATGATATGATTCCTTGGTTCGCAGACTTTGCTAATTATTTGGCAGGCGATTTGGTCCCCCTGGATTTGTCTTTTCACCAAAGGAAAAAGTTTATGTATGATGTGAAGAAATTCTTTTGGGATGAGCCTTACTTGTATCGTAGTTGTGCTGATGGGATTATTCGTCATTGTGTTCCCGAGGTTGAGATGTTGAGTGTACTTAAGGCATGTCATTTATCGCCTGTTGGTGGGAATCATAGTGGTATTCGGACAACGCATAAGATTTTACAGTGTGGGTACTACTGGCCTACCATTCACCAAGATGCTCATGATTTCGCCAAGTCTTGTGACCGTTGCCAAAGAGAATGAGGGTTTTCAAAGAGGCAAGAGCTTCCTATGAATCATATATTGGTGATAATGTTGTTTGATGTATGGGGCATTGATTTTATGGGTCCATTTGTGAGTTCACATGGGATGAAGTATATTCTTGTTGCGGTTAATTATGTATAGAAGTGGGTGGAAGCAGTTGCGCTCCCCAACAATGAAGGTAAAAGTGTCACCACATTCTTGAAAAAGAATATCTTCTCTAGATTTGGTACACCGAGGGCGATTATCAGTGATGGAGGTTCCCACTTTCGTAATAAGTTGTTCAAGACGCTACTTGAGAAATATGGTATCCGCCAAAATGTAGCCACTCCTTAGCATCCGCAGACTAGTGGGAAAGTTGAAGTGTCCAACAAAGAGATCAAGCAGATTTTGGCGAAGACTGTGAATGCTAATAGAACGGATTGGTCAAGGAAGCTTTAAGATGATCTATGGGCCTATCGCACTGCATACAAGACTCTCATAGGTATGTCTCCTTACCAACTTGTATATGGGAAGTCTTGCCATTTGTCGGTAGAGCTAGAGCATAAGGCTATGTGGGCGATGAAGAAGCTAAATTTGGATTGGGGTCCCGCATCTAATCAAAGAATGAATGACTTGAATATGGTTGATGAGTTTCTCCTAAAAGCTTATGAAAGTTCAGCCTTGTACAAAGAAAAGATGAAGAGGTATCATGATCAAAGAATTGAAAAGCGAGAATTTATTGTGGGTGATCTTGTGCTTCTATTCAACTCTAGGTTGCGCTTGTTTTCGGGCAAACTCAAGTCCAAATGGACCGGGCCATTTTTGCTTACAAAAGTGCTTCCCCATGGAGTGGTTGAGCTTGAGAACGTGAAGGAACAAGGCTCATGGTAAACGGGCAAAGGATCAAGATCTATCTGGGAAACGCAGAAAGTAGGCAGGAAGCTGTTGAGGCCTGCTATCTTGATGAAGTCTGAGTAATCAAGAGGCCTGCGTCATGCCACAACGTTAAATCAAGCACTGCTTAGGAGGCAACCCAAGATGTAAAATCTAGCCAACAATAGGTTCTTGTTTTCCGTTTAGTACTTTTCTTTGTTTAGTTGCTTCTCTGTACTCAAAAAGATAGTTGTTTTATTTTTGTTTAGTGTTGGCTAGACATAGCATAGGGTTCGTGTCTAAAAATTGCCCAAAAATGTAAAAAGAAAGGGGTAATGGTTGCAATATGTGTAGGGGCGAAAAGCAGAATCTGCAGAAAAAGGTCTGGTGCACCGCTCTATGGATCCTATCGACAGTCCGTGGTTCATCCCACGGACCGTGAATAGCGTCCATAGATCCCAGGTAAGTGTCTGAATCTTTCTAAGTCTAAGAGTGATCTACTGTCCTAATCTATAGACCATAGATTGACCCACGGACCGTAGACGGGGTCTCGTGGGTCCAAACCCTAGTTCTGCCTGACCTGACCCGGACCCCTCCTATTAAAAATCCCCCAATATCAAATCATTCCTACTTCCCTCCATTTACTCCCAAACCGTTTCTAAACCTCCCAATCCCTTAAATCACTCCATAACTCCCCAATTAATCTTCCCTTTCTTTTCCCCACAATCCCAAATTTCCTTTTCTCTCCAAACTCCACTCATCCCCAAAACTCCCCAAGAGGTCCGGTGTACGGGTTCGGTGCGTAAGGGCAAAGTTGTGGTATCGAAAGCATCAAATCATCACACAATCACCCCACTTCCGCTGCTTGTAAGGTAATAGACTTTCCCCTCACTTAGAATTTTGATTCATCGATTGATTATAAAAAGTTCGAAATTGGGTCTTGACCTTGGGCAAATTAATTTATGAAATTGTATGCTAAATTAGTAGTGAATGCACCCTTGGGACGATAGATTGTGATTGTGTTGTCTTGTTGTATGTAAAAAATACAATGAAATATAAGTCTAAATGTAAGTTTCGACTTAGGGTTCCTTATCTTGCAAAAAATACCTATAAAATTGAGTAATTGGAACCCCTAGAATGACGAACTATCATAATTTATGTTGAAATACATGATTAGGCTAGGATATTGTTGAATATGGCAAAAATGTTGGCTTCCAATCAAAGCATGTCTGAGATCGGGCACAGATCCCATCCACGAGACCCCGTCTACGGGCCATAGGTCAATCTACGAACCGTAGATCCAGTCTGTGGTTGGTGGCACATGAGAATTTCACTAAGTATGGAACCACAGAACGATCCGTAGATCAATCTACGGACTGTTCTGCACATCCGTGGTTCCCATCAGAGACCAACTCTATGGAACCTCTGATCTACAGAGGGGATCCACGGACCGTAAGTTAGCCTACGAACCATATATGCCCACCGTAGGTGGCCACTGAAGCAACTTTCTGAATTTTTTCTGTTTTCCATTTTTGTTCGTTCTTAGTTCTAAAATCTTTTCGAATGTGTTATGAGTTTCTTTTGGTACTAATTAGACATCCACAGGTACCATGGCGCCTAAGAAGCTAGTGACCTACTCGAACAGGGGCAAATCAAAATCTGTGGCGCCTACTTTTAGGCTGATTGATGAAGACACGGACGAGGAAAAAGATCCAACATATGTTCCACCGGCCACGAGGACATCTCCTACTACACCTCGGGCTACCCGGAATACATCCCAACAGGTGGTCACCGACGTAGTTGCTGTCTACCAGTCTGATGAGGAGTACACACTGATCGGGTCATCAGTTGGGTCTGCTTTTGGTTCTGAGGTTGGTTCTACTTCCGGCTCAGAGTCTACCACTGCTTCTGGCTCTAAGCCCGCCCATGCTTCTGGCTCCAATTCTGGATCCGCCACAGGCTCAGGTTCACATGACAAAGCTGTCTCATCTGATGAGGCCACTAGTTCGGGAGAAGTCTCGGTGCCACAAAACGTTCTTGATCCGGTGGCTGGGGAGCCAAACAGATGGTGTGTTGAAGGCCAATGGCAAATTTATCGGGATGCCAAGATGAAAAGTCACGAAGAAAAGATTGTCCGGCTTATTACAGAGAAGCGCAGAGTCCTAACTGGGAGCCTACACACCGTACCAGAAATCCACCGGCTCTTTCAACGTCACAAGTGTATGTTGATGGCTCGAGAACCAGGCACCTATAGTGAGGAGATTGTGAGGGAGTTCTATGCTTCCTATGCGGCTACTCTTCGGGGTTCTATCCATAAGAATGACAGACCCACTGCCCAGGCACCCTTCACAGCTACGCTAGTGCGTGGATTTTTGGTAGACATCTCTGAGACCACCATCCGCCGATTCCTCTATGGTCCTGCCCTGATCACTCTTGGGCACTCAACACGGCTGATGGGACATTGTACGGGGCGAAGAGTTCCAGCAGAGCACTGAGACGGAGAGCGAGTCGAGTGGGTTACCACTCCGGGCGTGAGCATCAAAAAGGCCACTCTTATATTTGTGGCTAAATTTTTCTGGCTATTGGTTCGCAATTGGATTTTTCCCACGAAGGCTGACAACGCACTAACTTGGGACCGCGCGGTTATGATAGCAACATTGGTTGTGGGATTCGAGATTGATTTTCCCCTCATGCTTATTGCGGAGATACATGAGAGGGCTTTCAAAGCCTCCACCACTTACCCTTTTTCTTGTCTGATTTTCTAGTTATGTAGCGATTCTGGAGTGTCGGTCTGGTATTGTGACAAGTTGATCCGGCTTACGGGGACACTCAATATAGGCCTCATTCGGGATGAGGCAAATGTGGCGGCACCACGCAGAGAGTCGCAGGCTGATGTGCCACCCATGGGAGTTGACTTAGTAGATGTTGTGGAGCAGATACAGAGTGATGATCCTGCCCCTCCAGCCCACACTAATGATGTCCCGGCCTCCTCATCTTAGGCCGTGAGTCGGGCTCCTAGCTCGTCCAGATCCACCCCACCTTTAGGAGTTGTTGTTGTACTAGGGTTCAGAAATTTGAGTCTTAGATGGCCACGCTGCTCCACAATGTCTGGCCATGGATGCAAAAGTCGATAGCAGAGTCTGAGGTCAGAATGGATCGAAGGATGGAGAGAATTATTGACCAGAAGGTCCAGGCCGTTAATAAGTGCCTCGATGCCTTTGAATTGAGAGTCCTCAAGCAACCGGCCCCGACCACAGATCTATCCTCTTTCCGGACTGATTTAGCCAGCCTTCGGGCCGACGTTGATGCCATTCTTGCCACACCTACAGTTGAGCCATAAGTTGCACCTACTGCTTTGTCTGATGATACAGTCTTTGATGCATTATTCAGTGGGGACGCAGAAGAGCAACCCGAGCCCACACGTGCCCAAGGTAAGCGGCACCAATCTAGACACACAACTGAGGCCACTGAGGATGAAAGGGCCAAGAAGAGGGAGCACAAGCAGGAGAAGCAGGCTAAGAGGGTTTCGATATTAGATGAGCAGTTGCGCCAGGAGAGGGTTCGTGAGAGTGTTGTTGGGGCATCAAGTTCAATGACCGTTTTAGATATTTCGAATACTGTGGGTCATGATGTGAGCACCATTGATGGTGCGGTTAGAAAGATAGATAACACTACTGAGGGTGTTGTGATTGCTGACGTGGAACTACTGGGGTGGCCCTAATGTTGCTGTAGCGGGCTCCAGGACATCGGACCCACCCACTTGTTGATGGTTCGTCGGCGCTATGCGCCACATGTTTGCTTCACCCAAATCTATTACTTTTGACTGCTTTTTGTGTGCATTGGGGACAATAGCACCTATTTTTTGTTGGGGTGGGGTAAATGGATTGTGAGTGATAGGGTGAAGTCTGAATAGCCCAACTCATAATCCTTTCTTGGGGTTTTCTTGCTTATGTTCTTTTCCCCCAAGAGACTGCTTAATTTCTATTGAATCGGCATGTGTTAGGATTGTATGTGTAGAAGCATGAGAAAGAATGAAGCATGATGGCAAAAGCTTTTTGAAAAATGATACCCGTCCAAAACTTTTGTGATATGTGCTAAAATATGTAGGCTAGAATGAGTTGCATGTGTTGGCTCTGAGTATGACATGATAATGAACCAACTTGATGGCATGACTTAAGCTAAAACTTGAACTGGGTAATCTGATAATCTAATAATGAAATTATGTGTCAAGAGTGTGTAAGAATAGTTGATTGTTCAAATAATTTTTGTGTCAATCTAGAACTTGTCCGGTAAGTCCTGCTAAGACTATCTACTCTAGAGGCTAGGAAGTGATCATAGGCCCTTGTTCTGATAAGTCCACAAATTGCCTACAAGAAGAATCCAACCAAATGAAATAAATGCTCCCTTTGATCCAAGTGTTTTGAGCCTAAATTAGACCATTTCTTTCTAAACCCCTAACTCACCTTCCCATAATCTACTATGTTGGCCCCGGTCCCTCCTTGGACATGTGCACCTCGACTTAGGCCAAAAGCCTAAGTTGAGGGTGACTTATGTAGAAAGTAACCTCAATCTTGGCCCTGATCTGACATCGGGTATTGTGCACCTCAACCAATGGAAAATCCATAAGTTGAGGGTGGCTATGAAAGAGGAAACTAGAAGAAAATGGGTATGAAAAGAGTTTGATGTTGGAAAAGAGAAAAAAGAAAAGAGAGGAAAGGATGTGACTTGTTGAAAGCTAAAGAAAAGAATAAAATGCAAGAAAAAGATGAAACTGAAAAATAAAGAGCTACAAAGTCTAAAGTCACATCCATGGTTGAAGAGAATCAAGGGAAAGAAGGTAAAATGGTAGGTGTCAAAAATAGGGCAAAAAGAGGTAGAAAGCCTAATGTAATGTCAAAGAGGGCAGAAAGTCACTAAAAAGTACCCAAATGTACCACACCTGACCCTGAGCTTACGTTACAAGCCAAGAAAGTCCTATAGTGATCCTAGAACCTAGTTTGGAGAGTCTAAGCAGTGAAAATAAGGGCAAGCCTATGGTATTGAGCACTAACTGTACTTGAAGTTACTTTTGAGTGTGAGTGATGAATGAATCCTTCTACTCAAAAATCAATTCATTCTGTGAAAAAGGGATTTCGTTTGAAGTAAGGGCACTAGTTACATTGTCAAAAAATTGGTACCTTGGTGATAGTAAATAGTGTATGTTGTGTGTTGGTTGGTCGGTCTTTGTCATGTTTGGATCCGCACAAGTTAGCTTGTTGAGTCTGAGAGAAAAGATTTGCACTCGAGAAGAGAATCGAGGTAGAGAGCCATGTGATTGCTTGTGCTTGAAATGTTTGCTTCTATACAAGTGTCGTTTAGAGTCTTAGTGTGTCGCTTGAGGATAAACAATGAATTTAAGTTGAGAGTGTCAAAGAGCATCATTTCTTGACACATATGCATGAAGTGTTTCTAAGATACAGAGATCAGTTAAAATGGATAATGGTTCAGATTTTAAGAACTAGACAACTCAAAACGGATCGGGGTTCAAGTCCAAATTGCATGCCTTGGTTCACTCAAAGTCGACATATGCCTCCAGATAGTTTTCTTTCTCATTTTCTTCAAAAGGGATTTTCTTTCGTTGAGTATAAGTCTTTCTTAATCCAATTTTCTAGTCCTTTTGGTATAATCTCTTGGTAAAACAAAGTAAAAGATTGCAAAGCTTACTGCGGTTTCCCAAAAGTGAAGCTTGAGTATCTAAGTTGGCATGCCATCGAGCAAGGACTAAAAACGCCTCAGATTTTCACGAAAAAATCGTGAAGAAACACGATATAGTCTCTTTAAGTCATAAAAAAAATTCAAAAGGAAATTCGTTCTTTGGGAAATCAATCGCACCATGATGTTTGGTAGTACCAAAAGATAAAGGCACTTGGATTGACAAAGAGGTAGTCTCAAAAGGTTATTCAGCTAAGGATTTGGAATAGGGTTGAAGAAATTGGTCAGGAGTATGGTCAAGTCATCAGAACATCAAGGCCACAAACCAACCACCACTTTAAAACTGACAATCTTCTCTTTCTTTTGCTCAATACCGAAACAAAAGAAAATGGGGGATTACGAGTCAAAAATGAAACATCACAAAAAGGAAGTTCTCCAAAGTCTTCATATGTTTGTGTTTTCATCTCATGCTATTCGCATTCTTACCTCTCAATTTGATAGCTTCGGGCAATACACACCAGTCTGTATTCCATGCAGAACGCACTCGTCCTTTATTTAGGTGCAATACACACCATTCTGAATTCATGTACAAAACACACCAGTCTTTCTATTCATGTGCAATACGCACCAATCTGATTTTGTGCAATACGCACCCATCCTTTATTCATGTGCAATATGCACCAGTCTGAATTCTGTGCAATATACACCAGTGTGAATTTCCTGCAATACGCACCAATCTGAATTCCGTGCAAATATGCACTCGTCCTTTATTCACGTGCAAAATGCACCAGTTTTTCTTTCATGAGCAAGACGCACCAATCCAAATCACATGCAATACGCATCGATATTGCATTCATGTGCAATACACACTAGTTTTCCTTTCATGTGCAATGCGCATCAATCCTTATTCACATGCAATACGCATCAATTCTCTATTAATGGGAAATACGCACCATATGCATATCATGGGCAACACGCACCAGCATTCATAGGTTATAGCACCATATTCACTTTTTTGGGTAATACACCCAATCTTATGTCAACTCACAGAGACAATACGTCCCTTTTGAATCATTTAGGGCAATACGCCTCATTTCTCCTTTCTTTCTAGGATTATACATCCTAGTCCAGGATTCCCATCTCTTTCTTTTCCTAAAAGAAACACATCCTATTCTAGTTCTTCATTTTGTGATCTTGAGTTTTGAGTATCAATTGCCAACTCAAGTCAAAACATGCACATGAGAATGATCCACAAGCCACCAAGAGAGCATCAAGATCAATCTTAGAAATAACGCACAGAGCAAGTCGAAGATCAAGACAAGACCCTAAGAAAACACATCAAGTAGGGATCTTGTAACTCCTATATTGTAGAGAAACAAAGTTCTCTAGCTTTTTTTATGTAACTACAGACAGTAGATGATGACAAGCAATAAGAAGCAATATTTTGACCACAATGTCCGATAGTTTCGAATATCAAATTTTCTCAAACTACACTGACTTGATTTCCTTTTAATCAAGGATATGTAGGCAACCTCTAAAGCAAGGTTCGGTCATCTTTCTCAAAATGGTTTCAACGGAGTTTGAAACAGTAAAAACTTAGCCATTTCGTTCACTTTCTTTGTTTGAAAATTCTTCATGTTTCCAAGCAAAGAGGGGCATGTTGTGAACACCTAATTTTTGGCGTGTTTAATTTACTCCTACAATATATAATAAGGTCTTTTCTTATATTTTGTTTTTTATACTTTGGTTTCTGTTTCTATTGTTTTTTTATTGGCCCAAATGACCCAATTTTTTATTGAATTGGGCTGATTTCGACCCAATTTTGATAGCCCAGTCCATTTTAGACCCGATCCAATAGCAATGGTCAAGATTGAATCTCAACCATTCAAAACATTTTGATCCAAGGGCACTTTGGACC
The DNA here is from genome assembly GCA_036250385.1 of Solanum microdontum. Classification (NCBI taxonomy): domain Eukaryota; kingdom Viridiplantae; phylum Streptophyta; class Magnoliopsida; order Solanales; family Solanaceae; genus Solanum; species Solanum microdontum. Next base: position 1,069 of record JAJONQ010001822.1, on the reverse strand, counting down.
CTACCAAAAAATACAAAACTCCAAAAATCAGAATTTTTTATTTTGATTTTATTTTCTTCTCCCCTTGCTTCCACCTACAGCCGGCCGGCCACCACCATCGCTGCCACTACCACTGCCGGCCACCACCGCTTCACCGGAAAATCTCCTCAAAATTTTACCACATCTTCCTTTCACCCTCCTCTACACAAATCCTCAAACCATTCATCTTTATCCATGGCCAAACTCCGTAGATCTAAGAAAAACAAACACAAATCTTCACTTTTTCTTTAGATTTATGAAGTTCAGACATCCCCATTCATACCGTTTACATAAATGTGTAGAAGCTCTTTAAGGGTTATCTTTAGATATAAATTTTATGTCCAAATTCCATCAAAAAATATTCAGGGAAAGTTTTCCGACGACCCTCATTCACAGAAAAATTTATGTCAATCTTTTCCCCCTCTCATCCTCTATCCAAATCTCTCACTATCACATTCTTTTTTAACCATAAAAGTCATTTTGGTGCCGGATTTTGTATTATTTTATTAGTGTTCTTTAAGTTTTATCATGTTGAAGTTTTTGCTTGAATTTTAATTTGAATTTTATTTTTATTTTATATTTTTATTTTCTATCTTATTTGTGTTAGTGGATTGGTTCTCCTTTTGAATTTTGGTCTTGGTCAAATTAGTCTACATTTTGGGCATATTTTAAAATTTTCAGTTGTCCCATTTAATTATTATTAAATTAATGAATAAAAGAAATGGGTCATCTAAAAGGGCAATGCAGTCTTTTTAATTAATCTTTTCTTGTAAAAAGAAAAAGAAGAAATTTTATTGGTCATCTTGGGTGGCACATTGGGAAGGCAAAGAGTCCAATGCATGTATTGGCTCTTAAGTTTTCAAGAAGAGTGGGTGTTAATATTCACCATCTATTTAAACCCATTCTTCTTTCATTTCAAGAGGGGGACAACAACAAAAAAAGATGAAGAAAAAAGAAGAGAAGAGGGAAAATTAGAAGAAGAAAAATCATAAGAATAGATAGTAGAAAGTCTTCTCCTAAAAAAAAAAAAAAAAAATATATATATATATAT
>JAJONQ010001821.1:0-33064 GCA_036250385.1 Solanum microdontum | reverse complement strand
CACCAAAAAGAGTGAATTATATAATAAAAATGCGAGAAGAAAATGCAAACTCACATGCAGAAATTTTGAATAGCCATTTCAAATTCTCGCATCTTCCATATGTATACAATATTCAAGAAATATCAAAAACATTAAGAATTCATAAAAATGGCATGCAAACAACCACAATAAACTTTTTCAAATAAAAAATGTACCTTTTAGACTAAATTATCAATATAGAAAAAGGCACGTATCTCTCTGTATTTTCAATTGTCTTTAATATAGCAGATCCATAAAATACAGAAAACAGTTCGAGGAGAAAATAAAAAATCTAACCAGCACAATAATAAAAAGACATAGAGCCTTGAAGCAACGCCGCCGAAGAAGAGCGATTTGGAGCATAGAGAAATCATTAATTTTGCAGATAGAATACTTTGAGAGAAAGAAAGATGTAGAAGGAACACAGTATAGTAACAATAAATGAAAAATGAGGTGATAACAGTTGTATCCCACATAGCTAGTAAAAAGACAAAAACACCTGTCTAGAAAAGGTGCATACACGTGGTGACGTGATTGTGGGAAATTGCTAGTACAAATACTATTTCCTTGGGTACAACAACATGATGCAGTGTTCTTCCTTTAGGTGGCACTTATAAATAAGAGTAAATATAGAAGAGTGAAGCCTAGGACGACCAAGGGAAAATAGGTAATTTTACACTAACAAATGGACAAATTTCAATTCCAAAAGGAAGAAGGGCAAATATGTAATTTTACACTAACAAATTGACAAATTTCAGTTCCAAAAGCAAGATTTCTAGACCCATTTCTCTTCCATCTTCTAGAACCATCCGTCTTCAATCTTTCACACTCCAAACAAAAGATTTCAACTCATTCCAAGCACAAATACTTGCTCAAACATGATTCTAAAAGCATAATTTCTTCCATCTCTCTTGTTCAAACAACAGTCAATCGATTCACATTTTCTGATTTAGGATAGGATGACTCTTTTTTAGAGCTTTTGTTGGATTATACCAAGTGCTAAGACAGGGGTACTTGGTTTTGGACTTTTGGCATTTTGGTGGTTGTGCTTGTGTTAGTGTATGCATAAAGCTTTGATCTTTGTTCGTTTGTTTGTTTAGATGATTCTCTTCTTTTCTTTTGGAAATTTTGGTGGACTATACCAAATGCTTTGTACACTTGTTCTGGGATTTGGTGATGGTTCATGACTGCATGTTTGCATTTTTTGGTTTTTGATATTGATTTTGTCTGTGTCAGTAAGGTTTGATTTTCTTTCTGTTTGTTTAGATGGATAATTTGCTGGATATGTCCCAAATTTATGGCTGAAATCCATTGTTGATGTGAAGGTTTAGATTTTATTGATTTATTTATCGAAAAGAATATAACAAGCTTGGTGGAGGTGGCCATCGGTGACGAGGTCATCACTATCGTTAAAGTTCTATATTTTTTACTTTTCGTGCTTTCCATTTTTTCAATTTCATCAGATTCAGAAATAAGATTTTCAGTTTCTTCTTCTTTATCGGAAATTAAAGTTGTTATTCATTTCAGATCTTAACATCAGGACAATTTTATGATCAACAAACTTCTTACTTCATCATCAATAGAGACTTGCTCATCTTCTTGAACTGGATTGTAAACTCTGGTATGTTTCATTCATTTTGTCAATCTCTAATGAAAAAAATAATAAATAATAAATAATAAACAATAATTATTAATTATAACTATTATAATAATAAATAAAAAACTAACAAGGCGGTAATTCAAGGGTATAATTGTCGTTTTATATTATATAATACATACAAGGATATAATTGTCACTCTGCTTGATATTTAATTTATTTTTTATGTATAAAATATAATTTTTTACTTGTCCATTAAACCTCTTCCACGTGGCTGAATATTAAACACACAATTACAAAATATCTTCTATCTAGAAATTTCCATCATACCTTTAAATAACTCTTCATCTTCTCTTCTCACAGATAGTTCATCTTCCTGTTATATCAAGTTTGTTTAGTCTTCTGTTCTTTAAATTTCAGTAAGTTCTTCATCAATTTTTTTATCCTTTTCTCATATATTTATCTTTTTTTCTTCTTATTATTCACATAGCTATCTGTTAGGAATTATGATTTCAAGAAAGTTGGATTAGCACGTTAAATTTTCTGTATTTACATCCGTTTAGTTGAGTTTGCCTATATGAATCTTTTGTACACATTCACCATTATTAAGGTGGTGTGGAGATGATTCATTGAAAGTAGGCTATATTAGTGAATCTATCTCAATCTGTAACCTTTATTGGCTTGGGACATTGCTGTGCTTTGTAAAGTTCAAATAGGTAGTGATTTTTAGGGGTGATGCTTGATGATTCGTGGTTCATTCTGAGATTTCTGCATTGGTTTATGCTATCTGCATTTTGTTTCTATCTAAGAGAATGTAGTTTTGCCAATGTATTATGACTAAGAAGTTTCCATTCTAACTGTTTATCTCTCATGTAGAATTTTACACAATAGACAACTGTTAGAAATCAACCATTTACAGTTTGTACAATTTTGGTGTATGTAACTGATCACTTAAGCTTATTTTTATTTGTGTTAGTGTGTAACACATTTTTCCATTTAAATTTTATGTTGCAGCCTTAATTGAGATGGATACTTCTTTTTAGTTGGTAACAATTATGAAATAGGATAAAGCTGTATGTTTGTCCATGGTCTTAATGAGCTATTTGTTGTTTGTTTTCTTCTTTGGTTGGTGACTTTAAAATGAATTAGAAATGATAACATTTTGTTGCTTAGTGCTGACAAAAGCTAGCCTCACTATTCTCATTCCATATTCTCTTCTGCATTACTATTTAAATCAGCCTTACATTTTTAGCATTTTTAATTTTTTTTTTTAACATGTCTATTATATTAGATTTAATATATGGTTTGAACTATTAACTTTACAGAATTTCCACTTCATTGCGGTAGTTATTCGCTCCTATGTTTCACTTTTCTCTAAGTGTGTGGTAAGTATTACTCAACTAATCCCTTATTTAAATCAGCCTTACATTTTTAGCATTTTTTAATTTTTTTTTATTGCAGTAGTTGTTCGCTCATGTGTTTCACTTTTTCTCTAAGTGTGTGGTAAGTATTACTCAACTAATCCCTTATTTAAAATTATTACTATTATTTACCAGATAATTATTTTGTGTAAAATTATTTTGATCCCAAAGATGTCAAGTAATAGAAACCATAAAAATGTGCATGCTTTTCAAAAATCAAATGCGGATAGAAATGCTAGGAGACGAGAATTATACAGATTGATGCCACCTGAGGAAAAAGAAATTCTTCTGGCATGCCGTCGAGCAAAGAGAGCTGAAATGAGAAAACATAAGTTATCTGAAAGTTCAATGAATAATGATTTGACTACTGCATCATCTTCTAATTCCACCATTATTTCTGTTGCACAAAGTTCTAATCTTGTGGTACTACAGATCTTGTGTCCAATCAAGTGCCAGAATAACTATCAGAGAAATCATCTTATTAATTGTGAGTCCGTCTACTCGGCCAAATCCTGAGCTAATCTTCGACATTCATTTTCTTCCTTTTGATTTTCATTATTTACAAGTCTAAAGAACTATATTCTCAATAATACAGACCACTAATGGTGTATTGGAATATAATTAAACTCAGCTGAATCTCATCAATGGAGGCTCGAACGGTTATCACCAGCCGAAATTATTATCACCAAGTCAGACCTAAGCTTCAACAATGATGAATTTCAAAGATTTCCACCAAAAGTTTTTCAATTCCGTACTTCAAAAGACCACACCAAATCAACTTCCAAATTCGTTTCAGATGTTCCACATTAGAGTCTCGACTCTCGAAATGCCTACTGACACAAAGCTTTTCAGTTTAGTTTTTACTTATTTACTTTTTAAGGTAAACTTATTTAGCTATGCATACATTTCAACATTTGAGAGTGTTCATATTTCTTTTAAAAGTATAAGTTTTTTCTAACACAAATGTGATTAGTTTTCCTAAATTGAACATCCATAATTCATGTAATATGATATTGGTACAATTTTCTTATCATAACTCCTTCTCTCTCTTACTTTTCTTATCTTGCATAGAGGTGATACGTATTTTTATACCAATGGGTGTGTAAAGAACTCTAAGTACTTAATGTTGAGTCTTGACGTTATAGTATTTTAAAATTTTACAAGCAGCTTATTTAATACTACATAATATACACTTATACTACGTGTTGTGTGAAGTTACTTAAATCTTTTTGTCTATGATGTGTAAAATTCAAATTAGAAAAATACTTATTGCTTTTAACCTCCTCTGCCATAAAAGGCAAGTAGTATGTATAAAAATGGAGTTTTTGACCTAAAACATCCTTAAACTATACTCCAAACTTAAACTACATCCTTAAAGTATCATTTTTAGCAGAAAACATCCTTTAAATAATTAAAAGTGAACGGTTTTCATCTTTATGTTAGATATCGTCAAAAAACTAAGGGATCCTACAAAAATATGAGCAGTTCACGTGACCATCAACAAAGTTTTCCTGCTTAATTTCATTACCTGCTATAAGAAGTTATTGAAAAAAACATATTAAAAATCTTAGACACTTTTTCTTACCGAAACAAAAAATGTTTGGAAGGTGTGACGATACATGATCTGCTCTTTTTCTCATTTAGTAACGGAAAGAAGCTGAAGCTTAATTATCTTTACCTTTTTCATAGCCAAACTTTATTTAGATCAATAAATTTTTTGGCCAATTTGATATTGAAGTGATCAAAAAATCGATTATGTCTCGCATTTGAATTTCATTCTACATTATTAGAAGCGGAAATCTCCAACAAACGCCGCTTCTAGCATATTCAATTGAGAAAAAACATATTTCAATTAATAAAAAGAAAAATTCAACTAATAATATTTTTAATATCAAATTACATGAATTTTTTTTTGTCAAATTAAAAGATTTTGCATAATGCTAAACTCAATTACCAAAAAAGTTCACGATTAGTATTTTTGGCGTATCTAAGAATAATAATTACGAATGGATGACTTGATTTTTGTGGGATTTGTTAGTTTTCTAATAAATTCAAGCAGAAGGATGAAAATTGTTCACTTTTAAATATTTGAAGGATGTTTTCTGCTAAGAATAATACTTTCAGGATGTAATTTAAGTTTGAGGCATAATTTAAGGATGATTTTGGCCATAAACTCTATAAAAATGCTTCTTTTCTGTCCATAGCGATAAATCAGATATGTCGTATATGATGTATCTTTGTTTGCTTGGTAGTGTCTAGAAGTGGCGTAATAAGCCATTTGATCTTGTATTCATGATAACCTAAGTAGGGGCGGCTCAACGCTATCGGAGGCCTAAAGCGAAATCTTAATTAGAGGCCTAAAATCTAAATAAACTTCACATGCATTTATTTAAAATTTATTTTTCTTACATTTTTAAATACAAAGTATTACTTAATATTTTTTTATATATAAATAATTTATTCGATTTCTTTTTCAATTATTAGTTTTAAATAAGATTTTATCAATTCAACATTGAAAAATATTATTTTACTCGGACAATCATTATATGAATTGTTAACATAGTTCTACAAGTAATAAGTTGACAAATTTCAAATAAATATAAAAGTTAGAACCATAGCTTTGATGAAGTTGATAATTTGGTTACCCCACATTTTACTATGGTTGTTGTAATGCTTGAAAATCTAAGAAGAAATGGAAAAATAATTTACAATTCACTTTGTTCAACACTTTTCAACTATTAATTGATATTTTTGATAGAATATTACTCTAACTTATCAACAATTTAAAGAAGAGAGTGTAAAAGGAGTTAAAAAGAATAAAATAATGTGAGTATTAGTGGAGAGAGGGTAAGAAAATAAAACAATATTTTCTAGATTTCTTCTATTTAAATGGGGTTGAAGAGAATAATTTTAAATATATACTTTTTATCATAAATAATTAATATTTTTTCTATACAAAATTAACACATAATTTATTCTTGGTAAAAAATTGAGGCCCCTAAAATTGGGGGCCTAAGGCCAATGCCTTATTTAAGTATGCATAGAGCCGGCCCTGGCTCACACTAACAACAACATCGCCAACGGCTCAAGGTCATTGGTCTTGATATAAATTTTTTTATTGACTGAGATCTTTCCATTATAACCTATAAATAATTTATTTCATTCACTTATAAATGTATTCTAAATCCCAACGATACAATAAACATATACTATTTTCTTGAGCATCAAATTTGTCTTTGCTTTGCTTTATTCCTTGGTAAGTTCTTTCATACAAAAGCATTCTTGGAGCTTGGACTAGAGCTCCTAGATATGCTTGCTAACTCACTGAGACATTTGGATCTATACTTTTTACTCCACTTTATCTCACACTATTTACTTACTTTTTTAGCTATTAATTAATATTCAAATCACTAATAAACGATCCTTATAAAATTAGTTAAGACACATGCTCTTAGCTTCACATAAATTCAACTGATAATTTAAGTATTTCTCATGACATGAATTTATATTTTCATATCCTAATATGCTACAAGTCATATTTTGTATTCTTAAAGAACTTATTTCCTAAGACATAAGTTCGATTGTTAAATAAACCAAATTAAAAATCAGTATTTGAAGAAAATAAATAAATACCAACCTGTTTGATGGACAAATCATGCAATAAAAATCAATAACCTGACATTTATTAATTCAGTAATTTTAGTCCGTCCAAATTCAGCTCACCCCACTTCATATAATATACTATATGTTGTATAGTGGATAATTGTTGATCACATGAATGAAGAATGTATAAACCTACCACTTTGTCTCCAAATAAGACCACAAATTTATGCGTTCCAGACCATATTTTGACAGGGATAATGTTAAAGATCAGTCTCACTATAGTCATTCATTATTATTTTATTGATATGTTAGAGAAAAAAACAATATATTTTTCCATACAAAACAAAAAATACTAAATCTGTGATAAAGGAATTGGGCAAAAACCACTAAAGGAGAGAGGCAAATCTGACTTTCTTTGATCAAGATATGGTTTTTGTATTCCACATCAACATCTTCAATCATTTAATCCATATATGATCTAAGCACATATGTCAGCAAATTAATTTTATTCTTTTTTTATAAAATAAAATAAAATTTACTCCAAAATATGTAAAATGAAATAAATTTGTTCACTATTAATAATTGGGGTCGAATATGTCTTTGTTATTATTAATTAGGATCAAAATATACCTCTAAATTATGTGAAATACAATAAATTTGCCCTTCCTTAGTAGCTATAAGTCAAATACACTCATGAATCATCTGAAATAGAATAAATTATTTAATTTTTCAAATGATAAAAGTTAAGCATAAATTATTATTTTTTTACCTTTTCTTAAACAAAAGATTAATTTTGAGCATTTTACAAAATTCAAGAATAAATTTAAGCAATATTGCTCCTAATTTTGAATTCTTCATTTTTTTTTCTTCCTTTCTTTTTCTTTTCCACTACCTCTATTAACAATCATATTTGGCGTAGACAGCGATGAGGTGGTGTATATACTGACGTGACATTATGTTATAGAATTTGACTCATAGGCGGATCCATAATTAAATTTACGAATTTAATAAATAAGATCTAAGATTATTAGGATTGAAATTATTATGATTTAAAAGTTATGAATTCATATTTAATATGTATTTATTATAATTTTAATAAATTTTAAACTATATTTATATCGTGCATTAAAATTATGAGTTAAGATGAAAAACAGTAACTCTGTTGTTTTGCACATCTACAGAGAGAGAAGTACTGAAGTTCAATCGAAAGAAAGAGCAATCAACTGTATGTCTAACTCATGCCCCAGAAATTCCTGGAGGGTACAAGCTAATATTTTACTAGAGGAAAAGCTAGCAAAAAACGTAGAGCATGCATGCTACGCTCTCCCTTCATTCCATCTGTGAAGCTAAGACCGTGAGGTTAGAAGAAAAAGCGTAATTCCCTGATGTCATAGGATTTTGAACAACTAAACAATTACTAAGCTCCCACTCACCCCAATCAATTAGGGTAAAGGTTTCATTCATTCATACTTCCAACGGCACCGAAATATTGACCCATGATAGGAGTCCTACGCATATTCCAAAGGCGCTACTTCAATTTCAAATGCAAGCCCCCTTTTACTGTATAACTTAAAACATCTATAAACAAAATATCAAAGTAGTTGCGGAAATAATACGCTTTGTTTATAGCTTTTATATATTTAGACTAGCATCAATAATTAAATTTGATTATAAAATTTCATGAAACACAAATTCAAAATAATCAAACTTTAATAGGATATCATACCAGATGAAAGAAGACAAAAATGACGAAGCTATGTGGAAACGCAGTTAATATCTGCAGATGACCTATAGTGCATTTTTCCTCTGTTGGACTTAATGGTTGACATCTGTCTGTAATAGATCTATCTATTTATTTAAATAAAATAAAAGTGCCTCAACAGAAAATTTCGTGTATATATATATATATATATATAGCATATTTAGTCTCCGAAATATAATGATAATTTGTGTATTTATGAAATATAATAATAATTATAGTTTATTTATATTATATAAGTAAAATATATTGTATTCGTATATTTATGTGTATATATAATATAAGTGTTTTCGTACCTATATAGTATCTTTGTATTAAAATATAATGTGTGCACATAATAATAATAATGAAATATATTGCATCGAGACTTAATAAGTACAACCAATATTTTTTTATGTTTTTTTTGAGAAAGGTAACAAAATACAACCAATATCTTTGCCGAATTATATTCGCACAATAATGAATATATCCATGTTCACTTTCCCTATTATAAATAATTAGTTTAACAAGAATAGAATAGAGTAGGGTGTATATGGTCGGGTTTGTTCAGATTTTTTAAATATCCAATTAAATTATTTGTGTACAATTTTTTAATTTATAAACCAAATCAAATTAATAAACTTCGATTTTTCTTCTTCAGATTTTTCCGATAAAGTATTCATACATATATATGATTAACTTGTGCTCCAAATATTATTTTTTAGTCCTACAAAAATATAACTATCTAAGGTGTTTCTTAAGAAAGTAACACAAAATATGAGATGAGTGATGACTCTAAAATATTCATCAAAAAATAATAGTAAATATCATAAAATAAATACGGCAAATTAATAAGTCATAATGAGAATAACCATAATTTAAAGTATTAAATCATGCTAAAATAAGTCTAAAAAGTAATAATCACATGATTAAACATCAAAGAAGAATTAAAATTAGGATGTAAAACTAAAGAACAAATATTTAACATTATTGTCATTCTTAGTGTTGAATTAATTTTTTTGGTAGCATTAGTATTGATTTGGGGTTTAGTAGAGTAACTAATATCTATGACCTTTATTGGACCATTCAAAATTTTAAGTCTCAAAAACTTGAAATAATATGTTAAAAGATAAAAATTGTGAAATAGTATAAGAAATATTTAGAACTTACATCAAACTAAATACTTTTATGTATAAAATAACTTTTAAAAATTATATATACTAAGGTAGGGTTGATATGATCTCGGGTTAATTTATTTTTTTTGTTAAAACCAAATCAACCCAAGTATAGACGAATTTTTTTACTCAATATCGAACCAAGTCAAATCAAACCACTGATCAATTTTTTTTTCAATTTGACTCGATTTACAGTTTGATTCGATTTAGTACACCTCTAAAATAGATATTGAAATTTATAATCTAATGAGTGTGAAAATTCATACACCTCTCTAAAATTATTTTTACCCTTTTAATATTACTAGGTGATAAAAATTAAGTTAAAACACAACTATAACGATCCAAACCATATTTAGTGAAACTAAGTTGTCCGGGCCTGTACCTTCCCGCCATATCGGGAGTAATCCCGCCATAGCGGCGCTGTCACAACGGGATGGGAGCCGCCATGGCGGGATAGTCGGAAACAAAATTGAAAGACGCAAATTCTTGTTTTCTTCCCTTCCTCCCTTAAGTGCCAAAATAGACGAGTGTAACACCCCGTATTCGAAAAGGGGAAAATTTCCATTTTTCAGAAGTTGCAGGTGCCAACCCACGCAGGCCAACCACGACCCGTGGTGGGAACCACAGACCGTAGGTGGGGTCCGTGGTTGGTCACCTCAGCCTGGCTTAAAAGCCAGAACCACGGCCTGACCAACAGACTGTTGGTTGGACCATGGTCCGTGGTCAAGGAACCGTAGGTCAGGCCAGAATCCTCTGAATCTAGCGACGACTGTGTAGGACAGACCGTAGGTCAGTCCGTCGGTCGTGAGTTGTGGGTGAGAACTAGCAGTTAAGTTCAAGGATAGTTGGGTCTTTTCCTAATTATTTTATTCCTATACTACATCGTTTTACCCTTCACTAAGACCCCTATATAAGTATCTTTACCCCCAAATTCCATTCATTCACTTAATTCTTCCAAAATCACAAAAGAAGAACAAATTCCTCTCCCAAAATATCTCTCTCTCTAGAACTTGAAGAATAAGAATAATTTAACTAGGGTTTCAAGCTAAGGTTTCAATTCCTCCATTGAAAGCTAGCATTTGAACTTGAGGTATGATAGTTTTCATCCATGAATTCCTTCCATTAATGGAGTTCCCAAATTCCTCTATTTCAAAAGGTAGAATTCCCCAATTGAGTTAGGGTTTTCTTCAGTCATCATGGGTTTTCTTGATTATTGATTTAAATGACTGAATTATGATCTTCTATGCATCAATTGACGAATTACTATGGTTTTATGATGTTTTCCCTGTGAACCTATGTAACCCCCCATGTTTTTGAGTTATGATCATATGATGTGGGATTTTGAGTATAAGGCAAGTGTTTTATGAAATCAAGCATGTATTGCAAGCTTTACATGAAATTATGATGAAATCCATATCTAACCTATGTTTTCAAGTAATGTTGATTGAAAGTGGGTTTTGAACCTCAAGAGGTAAATATGAACTTATGTATGTTCTTATGAAATCTATGCAAATATTTTAAGGGTGCTTTGAGAGTAAAGTGTCAATGATGATATTGTTGATGTGTTGTGAAAGGATATTCTCATATACACATACTAGCATGATGTGAAAGGTTTTCTTACATAATAAGGATTCTAAGGTTGAAAGGTTTTCTCACCTACATGAATCAAAGACAAGGAGCTATCCTAATGAAACTATCTTGGATTGGTTATCCTAGGGTACCTTTCCATGAATAATGAGAATAAGTAAGAAATGACTATTCTTTGGGAATTATGCTTAGCACCGAGTAGATATTGATGTGAGATGGAAGCTCTCCCGTAGTAGAGGTCGGGTTTGCTCTCCCGAGTAGAGGCCGAGTTTCTAGTAGCAATCTCCTTATCTCTTAAACTATGTGCCCCCGTAGGATTATTAGCTAGTGGATCCACTTAAGCTAGAAGTTCATGGTTCTACCTTAGGCAAGTAGGACAACCCTTTTCGGTGTGGGAGATACCAGGGGATCATGTTATAGCTCACATGGTCTCTATATTGGTTAAGGCTAATTTCCCACAACAAGATGAATAATGAACTAAGGTTACTTCAAAAAGTATCACATATGAGTTCAAAGGTTTTAAAAATGATGTTAGCTTGCATTGACCATGGTTTTATGACTTATGATTTCTAACCCTCTTATATCATGTTTTAGTTTGGTCAATTGCATGTCATGAAATGAAATGTCTATTTTATCGTGATTTAAATATTTTTTCATAGCTATCATACTTGGTACATTGATTTGTACTAACACATACTCTTGCCTACATTTTTTCCAAATGTTGGGTTCGAAAGTCAGGGTCGTCAGTTTCGTGGCTAGTGTTGGATTTGATTGATTTCCGAGCTTTGGTGAGTCCTCATGGCTTCGAGGATGGAGTTTTATTGTATTTGAATTTCTTCCATGTATTTCTGTTTTGGACATGATGTATGGGCTAGGCCCAATTTCATTCTATTGTAATAGATGGCTATGATGAGACAAAGTGTCTAGACTTCCGCTTTTCTTGATAAAATGCTTTGGACTTGAAATGTTGTTTTACTCTTATTGTTCTATTTCTTATGTCGTGAGAGCTAAGTGGCTTGTATGGAGTCCTTAGGGATTTTATACGTCATGTTACATCTAGGGGGGTACCCCTGAGTCGTGACAATGAGGGTCACCCTAAAAACCATCAAAAGGCTGCTCTAGACTTGGGGAAGAGGGAGAGGAGGAATTTTAACGCAAGAAAGGCTACAATCCACAGATTCCAGGCCTGCCTCCATTGTTTCGCTGTCCGGAAGTTAGGAGTCGTGCTATAATACTCATACAGCTGCTTGGCGCCCAGGTAGGCTAGGTTTTATTTATTGAGTAGTTGATAACTCGTTCCCACCGCCTAATATATTGTAGGTCGACTGGAGATTTCATATTTAGGACTCCGGGCATGAAATTGGGAGGATAGTAAGTGTGGTCCGTATAGTTGAACTAGTGTGTACTGTGTGGGTGCACTTATCCTGTGAATTTAGGGGTAGGTGATGGTTTGATTCCCGTCGGTGTTATATATGTCTATTAACTTCTTTTTTGTATTCATGGATGTATGTTAATAGGTAAATATGAAATGAATCTAATGAAATGACTATTTGTGATTAATTGCATGCAAGCAACCTGATATCTGATTGTACGATACTATTGTGTAAATCGTTGATTATGGTGCTGATTGTGTTTGTGATTGTGGTTGAATGGATCGGATGTCACGCTACGATACATAATTGGATCAAGTGTCACATTTCGACACATAATTGGATCGAGTGTCATTTTTTGACATATTATTGGATCTGATGTCATGTTCCGACACATTATTGAATCGGGTGTCACGTTCTGACAAATTATTGGATCAAGTGTCATGTTTCGACACACTAATAACTTGGGCGTGGGTTTCATGAGAGGACCATTGTTGACAGATTATCTATGAATGAATATGATTTCATGTGCCATAACTGAGAAATTAACAGAACTGTGATTGATCATGTTCATCCTATGTAATAATGAATATGAGATAACCGGAAGTCTGAATGTTACTAATTTCCATATTTTGATGATGTTATTTTTGTTGCTATATTGTGGCTAGTAAATGTGTTCTGTATGCGGTGTGAGAGTAGGAGGCAGAGTAGTGGAAATGGTGATGAATGACTAGGATCTACCTTGGAAAAGGGGTTCGTTCCATAGTGGTTAGTGAGGCTTGTGATGGTATACTATGTGGTAAAAGGGAAAATTGTTATGGTGGAGAATCATAGGCGTGTAGTAAGTTGGTTGGCCGGGTTAAGGGCTAGGTGTGTTTCAGAAACTCTTCTATGTGTGATAGAAAGGTTAGGACTTAATCTAAATCAAATTTGATAGCGATGCAAATATAAGGCCAACATTGTGTTGTTCCCTAGTTGTGGTTAAGATAAAGAAAATGGTCAGAGTGTGGGTGCAAAAGTTAGCTGGGGTATTTTCCTTATAGCATGTTTTTTCTGGTTGATTTCTTTATATTAGGTGGTGGGTATCGGGTTGACCGATGATTCCCACCAGTACGTGTTGCTTGTACTGATACTACTCTTGTTATGCCACTTGACATAGTCTGGTTGCAGGGTCAGTTATGTTTCATAGGAGGAGACGAAGCTGATCTCCAACAACTTCTACTTTCCTTCCTTATGGTGGGATCTATTCAAGACCCAAGCCGTTGTGATTGACACCCACACTAACCCTCCAGTAGGAGAACCATTACTACAACCCAACTAAACAATACTAACCAAAAGATGTGCATTTAGAGATGTGGAAACGAGTTTAAATAATCAATTTAAAAGTTGAGTTCCCATAAACTCAGTAAGTAACCAAACACAAACATAAACAAGCTAAAATTCAACTCCTGAAAGTCATTGCACCAAAACTTCTAACTAAACAGTCTAAGATAAGGGGATGCAACCCCAAAACAACTAAACATAAAGTAAGAGTCTGAAAGTCCAAAGGAAAAGGACTAACATCCTAGATGAATCCATGGTAGCCTGAAGGAACTGACTCACCCTTGAACTTGACAAGTCAATGATCTCCTAACTAAGGTCTCTCAACAGTCGCCTGTATATGCCCTGTACTCAACAAAGAAAGAGCAAGTGCAGTATCAGTACATAAACAATGGTGTACTGTAGGATCACACGACTATTCCAGTAAGGGAGACATACACAAGTAACTACAACATAGTAACCCACACATATACAGAAAGAATAAAAATTACCAGTTCATGCCCAATATACAAGTTTCACAATCTCAATCTCAAATGCAACAGTCTATGATGGTTCTCTCATGGAACCCACACTCAAACTATTAGTGTGTCGGAACATGACACCCGATCCAATTATGTATCGAAACGTGACACCCGATCTAAGTATGTGTCAGAACTTGACATCTAATCCAATATGTGTCGAAATGTGACACTCGATCCAATTATGTGTCGGAACGTGACATCCGAGCCAATCAACCACAATCAAAAACACAATGAATGATTTACACACTTGTATCGTACAATCAGATAACATGTTCATTCGACAGAATCACAATTAGTCTTTTCATTAGATATATTTCATATTTCTCTATTCAAATACAAGAATAAATATAATTGAGCAGTTAGCAGGCATATCTAACACAAATGGGGATTCAAACCATCACCTACCTCGAAACCAAGCCTGAACACTCTTAAGGAACTTGAACTTTCCCTTTCCAGAGTCTCTCAACTTGTTCTTGGTCTAAAACATGTAAATTATTCAAAGGATCAATAATAAAGGCCTAGTTTACCCAGATTCTATCCAAATACTAACCCTTGGCCAATCCCATTATCCTAACACCCAACTAGGGCTTTCTCAACCATTAAATTCAAGCCAAAACCCTCCCCAAGAATAAATAACAAGGATTCTAATAATTAATTTACGAATTAGGGGAGTAATTGACTTACCTTTAGCGCAAGAATTAGTGAAAAATCAGAAGAAATTGCCCTAGGTCGCCCTTTTGCTCTCCGAGAATGAAGTTTGCAGAAAAATAACGTTTTAAGACTTTTCTCATTTTTACTCGCGACTGGCCTGCCATAGCGTCCCTGCCATGGTGGGAATGATCCCGTTGTGGCAGTTTTCAAGGAGACAGAGACTCGGAATTTTTGTTCCTAAGTCTCAATTTCATAACACACCCTTAAACCTTGACGTTCTAAAACCACCATTTCACGCTAATATCAATTACGAGAGTTCTACCCGCCCGAATTCGATTCCGTAAAGCCGTATAGGCTCCTGATTGTCTTGGATATCCACTCAAATCATTAAATTTATAACCAAATCCCCCATACATTATCAAATTACCCTAGACCTCACCTGACTCAGATTTTGTCCAAGCCTGGCCTAGGTTGGAAATTTCCAAGTTACTACTCAGATGTTTTCTGGCCCAAATTTCTTCCCCATTGGCTTATCCATAACGAAGTGAACTAGTCGTTACAAAGCTGTGTCATGATATTATTCTGTTTACATGACGTATCTTTAGTAGCTCTTGTACCTGTTTAGACTAGATTCCTATGGTGTTAATTATTCTACAAATTCAATCTTGGTTTTGTTTTAACTCAATATCTTGTAAACTTCATGAGCTTTCAATTTATCTCTTATCTTCTTAATTTTTTCTCATGATGAAATCGTTTAGGGACTAAGGGTTCTCATATCTAAGTGTTAAAGTAGGTGTCTGCACGACCCAGTGGGTTGGGTCGTGACAAATTGGTATTAGAGCCCAGGTTACCGGTCTCCCAGTACAAAAGAAAATGTGGAATAGACTCCCGTGGATTGGTGTGTTGGCGTCCATATCTAATATTCAAGAAGCTATGAAGCATTCTAGGAAGTCGTTCTATTTCTTCTCTCCTTTCGTGCGGTTTGTCGCTTGTGGTGTAGGTTGAGTCCAATTAGTATCTCAAGATTTCAATTATTATCTCAACAAAGTGAACTAGATGCCATAATCGTGGTTGAATAACTGTCTATGTGTGGGATCCACTTGCCGAAATACTTGAATATCACAAGAGCTATAATTGCTTGAGTCTCTATGAACTTGTGGATAGAAAAGAACCATGTTTAGTGGGGGCAAAATGGTCTAATGATGACCCGTAATGTGATTAATAGGCATATTCTTGAGGTGTGCATATTTTTGATGCCAAGATAATGTGGAAAATCTCTTGCATCTGTAGTGTTGGGTTCGATCTTGGGGCAGACTCCGCCGAATTCAACTAGGGGAGTTGGAAACTGGCTAAATTATGACCCTGGGGTAAATAAATAATTCTAAGAATAAGCAGAACTCCCAGGAAAATATTTCTTGGGAACTCACCCGATCAGGGCAGTCGGGGTGGGATGATATCACCATGGTGGCACAGGGCAAGACAAAATCTCAGCCCTGTCTCCCCTGTTTTCCCCATGTTCCACCAATTCACTCTGAATCATATATTGACTAATTCTCGCATCCCAGTCAGTGCTCAACAATATAATAGTGAGTTGTATGCATCTAGCATTTATTTATGCCTATGAAATTATAAATCTAGCCTCCATGTGCTTACAAAACATAGGAAAACAAGAAGGAAATAGTGCAATTGTCTATTGCATGCCTAAACAGTGCAAATCAAATCAAGCCAAAGATTTATAATAAGAGGGAGGGGGAGTGTTTTCATCTGAATCGAGGTACTTTGGGGCCTTCTCACTAGTCCATGCCTTGCTCAACCAGGAAAACTCCTGAAAGTCCTCCGATTCGAGCGTGGGAAGCTCCCGTTGGGGGGCGATGCAAGAGAATATGACCTTCCACATCCTGCCCATTAGACGATTCCTTTGGATGTTCTTCTACTTCTCCCATCGCAACTGGTGGCGGAGCATCTTGACCGCATGGGCGGTGGAAAGTGGAACTGGAGCTGAGGTGCAAACATAGGTACATCCCAATATTCTCCGGACGGCAGCCGGGTCCTCATCCACGTGATCGCATGATAATAGGGGTTGAGACTGGGTAGGAGGGGCGTCATCGTCCCCCTCTGCCACTGCTCTGTTGCCCCTGATCCTGCTCACATTTCTCTTTTTTCTTTCCTTCGGAATAAGGACGCCTGGTCAAGAGAGAATGGAAAAGGGGATCCATGGGTAATACCTCGTCAATGTCCAGGAGTGGTACCCTCCTGCACATCGCCATCACCAACCCCGATAGGAAGAATGCCTTTTTGTTGCCTTGATAGAACATCTTCCACTCAGACACTATCTGTAACCTCACGTTCTGCCTGATCCCCTGCACTACGCAAGCCACCACCAGAGCTTAAGGATAAGTATTGCACCCAAATCGCACACGCAATTGCATGTGGTCGTTCAAGTATTAAAGTGGCTCTTATAAAGAGTCGGGTATCGTACCCACAGGGACTTACGCTTGGAATCACTTATTTTCCCCAACTTTTATCTAAACACAAGTGTTATCAATATTCCTAAGTGATTTATTTTATAATACTAAGAGTTAAACAAAATGTAACAAACGTGATTCAATTTCAAGGGTTTAAAACAATGATTGGGTAAAGTCCAGGGCTGCAGCTCTTATCAGGATTCATGCAATTAATATCACTTACATGGGTATTTATCAACTATCGAATCAATGAATCACAGGGTTAAATGTATGATCATGGTCTCCCGACCTCTAATCGCCTCTGATGAATGATAACCTAACTACATCGTTGATCAGGGTTAGGCTGGATCAAGTACCGAGCATTACAATTTATTCCTGTACATAGTGACCAAGCATGGTTGCTAGGTATATCCCTATCCTAGATACAACTTAAACCTAGTTATTAAGAGAAAATCATGCTCCTTATTCCCCACGTTCTATGTTCTTATTCCTCTCCCAAGTTCAATTTGGACAATGTATTTATTTCAATGGTGGCCAGTCACGAAATACGACAAACAAGAACATAAGAAATATTCATATGATAATTGATATTAACCCAATGAAAACTTAATGAATTACCATTATCCTGTAGCCACAACCCTAGAACTAGGGTATTTAGCTACTCATAATCAAAGATTCGATCAAACAATGTTTAAGTATCATAGAAAGATCGAAAGTAAAAGAGTTTAGGAAAAAACCCTAAAAAATGATGAAATAATTCTCGCAAGTCGTCGTTCTTCAAAACCCAGAAAAATAAAATTTTAATAAAATAAAGTATTAGTCTATTTATACAAAAAGTCAAAACGGCCAAAACTGGGACATTAGAGCGCGACGCGGAGCAGTGTTCAAATTTCCATTCGAACGCAGTTGCTCTTATCCTCGACGCGGCAGCTATACGGACCACTCTGCCTAAATTCGAGCATCGTGAATTAATTTAAGACTCCCTCTCCGTGACGCGGAGAGGGCACAAAGTGCTTTACCTGGAATTGTACTTCACGAGCTAAATTATTATTCCTCTCTGTGACACAGAAAGGATACAGAGATGCCTTAAATGACATTTCTTAAATCTTCTTCCTTGCTTTCTTTTGACTCGGGTCTTTTGTGTTCCCCATTGTCCATTTTCATGTTCGTTTCTCCAATTAAACTCACCTACACAACTATTCATGTTGGTTAGCTCATAAACAACCAAAAGACTTTATAAGACTATAAACAAACACACATTGAACTAAAACTTAGCTTTAAATATGGGCAATATTAGATTTCTAGGCTTATAAATATGCCTAAGATCACTACCCCACACTTAGAGCTTTGTTCGTCCTCGAACAACTTATCAGCTACTCCTAGACCTAGACTCGCTATTATGGTATTTGTGCATCCGCCACTTTCTTCTGAGGATCTGTGAACAGATAACACAAGCATGATGTCATTCAAAGTATGCATGACTCCTGTAATTTACTTGACAACTTTTAGCAACCAACACATTCAACAACATGTGCACTATTACCTATCACCCATCCTTCATACAACATGTGCCCCTCACTCCAAAGAATAGTCCGCACACTCAAATCAGTAAATTGAATATACTTTGAGGACTTTAAAAACATGGTACACTCTCACTCAACAAAGACATGAAACACGTATGCATTGAGAACCATAAGCTTGCCCATTATGTACATCTCTACTAATAAAGTGTATTATGCTCAAAATCAAATAGGACTTGTTCCAGTTTTAATGTAGGCTTAAGGTAAGGCATGATTCATTTAGATAAAATCAGTGACTTATCCCCCCTAATGCACCATATTCAACTTCCTTTTTATATTCACAATTTTTTTTTCTCTTCAGCCCCCTCTTTCTTCATATATTTCCACTAGTATTACCCACCTTACCTTTATTTATCATTCGCCCCATTATTTCTATAGCTTTTTTTTTTTATAACCACTCAACAATAGCCACCCTTGACTTAGAGATTTCTCTCGAGTTAGGTGCACTTTGCCCTTGTAAGGGACAGGGCCATCACTAAGGTATTTACCAAGTTAGCCACCCTCAACTTAGGATTTTAAGCTTAGTCGAAATGCACAATGTCCTAAGGACCAGGGCCAATCTTATATTCAAACTCATGGGGTATCATTTTACCACCTCTTTTCATTCATCCCCAACAAACTAACATTTCTACCTTATTTACTCTTTTCCGTTGTTTTCACTTTTCCTCCTAACATAGTGCATTAGGGATTTGAGATCAAAGCTAACGGTATCAATAAAACAAATTCGGCTTCATTACGTGGGTTAGAACAAAATCAAGGCTAACAAGGCTCAATTGGGCTATACTAGGGATATTATTTCTGACAAGGCAAATATTCAAGACAATTCAAAGAAAGCCTATTATCATCTTCTAGACAAAACACATTTGTATTTCGCTTGAATAACATGTCGGGCAAGTTCTAGACTCAGATGCATTCATGGATACTACAAAAATCTCACCACACAGGGCACGAGTTCTAATCAAGAATGGTTCAATCACAACACACAATTAGTTTATGCACAAGGTCTAATTTAAGCTTAAGTTGCAATCATTCCAGTCAAATACAAAAAATTCACCACATTCATATATCAGCTTCAAATCATGCTTTCACACATATTCCTTTAAGAATTTCAGCTTCAGCACAACCCAACCTACGACTTAATGACAAAATTGCCCTTAAGACTGTCGTCATCCATTTATCATTGGGCAATGTGACTCAACTACGACTACTGACTCAATCCTACAAAAGACAAAATCTTTTTGTATTTTGCACGGTTCAAAGGGACTTTCCTTAGCCAAAGAACCGAAAACAACCTCCAAGGAATCCAAAAAAAAACAAAAAAATAAAAAAACAAAAACAGACTCTAACAATGTTCAACAATAAAAATATATACAGACTAGGTATGATTTTCACCCCTCACCCCACACTTATACATTAGCACTGTCGCCAGTGCTTTAAAAAAATTATCAGAACAGTTCAAGAGGTAAGGTGAAAACACTCCTTGATCAATCCTCTGTCGCATCACCCCCATTGGCCTCATCACCGGCTTGAGTGGGGTCTACCTCCTCATCCGAGTCAGACTCCACATCTGAGCTGGTCCGAAATCTCTCCTTATCGGTCGGAATGTCATTGTCAATCGGCTCACGAAACACAGGACCAATGCCAAGTAGTGCCTTAGCGTGGTCATTCAAAGAGTAACGTCTCTCAACCTCTCCCAACTGCATATCAGTGGACGCCAGGCAACCATTCTGATGGTGTAGCATCTCTAAGCCATACATCCTGGCCATAATCAACTTATCGCGTCGATGGCGCTCAACAGTGGTGATGGCTGGCCCAAACTCAGTGTCGAGGCCCTTGGTCCTAGTGATGTCCACTGGTGCTGGGAATAAAGGTTCCATGTAGTCCACATTTTCTTCAGGGACACCTGCAGTGCGACACATCTTAGTAATAAGGCCACCAAAAGTATACCAGTTCCCTTTGTGAACCCGGGCCTTTCGCATAGTAGATTTTAAAAAAGCTCTGATATTCAGCTCCGTTCCAGTCCTCAAGGCATATACCAAGCACAACCTGTTACGAGTAATATCTGTGTAGTGAAGACCCGATATTAAATAGTTCATGACAACTTTTAGCCAGACACGTGTCTCCCTAAGCATGTGAGCATAAGGAAGAGATTGGTGATATCTCTTCCCACTGTGCTTAGTCCATTGCACCATGGGCTGGGGACCGCACAGAGTATGTCTAACGGACTGGTATGGAGGGCGTATATTTAACCCTGTCAGCACTAGTGGGTCTGTGTCTTGTGGTGTACCTAATATGTCATTTATACCTGAGGGGGTGATAGGCACATTAATTCCTCTCATCGTCACAAAATGGGATCTTGCCTCTGGCACCCAGTTGGCGTATAACTCTCGGACCATGTGCATTCGGTTCAGCGAATATAAACTCCATCCACAGCTCCATAATCCGCCTCAGGATCTGTGGGAACTCACGCGCCAGGCTGTCCCTGTCAGTACAAACATCAGAGAAATAAGTGGCCTCGATGTGCTTTTTGTACCATGCCTTCCCTTCTTTGGTTACAACCTTCACCCCAAACTGCCTGGTTTGGCCCCTGGGAACTGTAGGTGTAAGTGGGACGTTTCCACTCCGAACACATTTCCTATGGCTTGATTTGGCCACTTCCTTGCCGGGTCTTTGTGAACTCGACATGATTACCAACAAGCATAGTATAGTTCAGCCCATCACTCATAACATTGATCACAATTGGGTGGTGTGCACACACCACCCCACACATATTTCAAAGCATGCTTCAGCCTAGGTACTCAGACTTTCCAAAAATGACCGCCAACACACTTGTAGTGCTACTCAAGACTTCACACAACTAATATAGACCCATGAATACATACTATCATCCAGTCAACACCGCCAAGCAACACTCACCATTCACACATTCATCGCCAAAATAATGTCTACTCAAGAATTTGACACTATAGGCACTCAATTTGCAATGAGAGCATATTAAAACACCTATTAGACCTCGCTAGTGTAAGCATTCAATCCCCCAAAACTCCTCTAAACCCACATGTACATAACAATCAGATAATTCTACTCAAGTTTTTGAAATCACCAACCTGCAGGAAACCAACAAACCTAACTCAGGAACAAAATTGTACCCTTAGGCAACATGTTTATACATTGCCTAATTCAACTCAATACCCTATAATGAAATCAAATGGATACTTCTACTCAGACTTTGAAATCCCAATAAATTGATAGTTTAGACAGCCATTCCCAATCTTTCATAACCTACCTACAATACCTTAGCAATTTCAACCAATCAACCTAAAACCCAAGAACAAGTGATAATAGGTGAGCTTTTCTTAGAAATTGGATAACACCCGTATCGCACAACATACAACCTTTTTAAAGCGATCCAATACACTCCAAACACCACACAGATCACACAAACAACAACCCACAGTTCTACATATCAAGATGCCCAACTCTCGCTGAAAAGAATAGCAAAATACGTACCTGGATGATAGATAAGCTCAAAATTGAGAAAGAGAAGATGACAAGTTGCCTCCGCGTTATGAATTGAAGCTGGAGAATCGCAAGGGAAGAGGAAAGGGAAAAATAATCGCCAATTTGGGGAGTACAATGGGCTAGGGGATGGGAATTTGGGGTTTAGACGGGACTGTGTCGGGTTATTTCCAAAAAAAACTGGTAAAACCCTTTTACTTAATAAAACTCAAAATTGGCTTACCTGAGGTGCGACGCGGCTACTACACGAAGTCCTTTGCCTCGTCTTGGAAATTTAATTCCAGGCAAGGCAAAAAATTATCCCTTGCTCCGCGACGCGGGACTGTCACGGTGGCCTTTTTCTTGACGTAAAAACTAAGTCTCGTCGAAATCAAAATTAGAGACTCCCTCCGCGATGCGGCTGCTACACGGAGGGTTTTGCCTCAAATTGAAAAATTAATTCCAGGTGAGGCAAAATTCCTATACACCTCCGCGACGCGAATTAGGTCATAATTCCTGATTCCTGCACATTTCAAGCTCAAAACTCGTTAGGCAAAACACGATGGGTTGCCTCTCATCCATCGCCTTAGTTTTGGTAGTGGCACGACTCATTTTTTTAAAACTAAATCCTATGAATTGAAATAACTAAACAAAAGTAAAGAAATCCTAACTATTAGAAGGGTTCACGGGTTGCCTCTCGTGTAGCGCTTGATTTAGCGTCGCGGCACGACCCATCACATGACTTATTCGTCATTCAATTTGAGCGCTTCAAGCTCACGATCAACATCATTTCTAAAATAGTGCTTGATTCGTTGTCCATTCACAAGGAAAGTAGAGCTCTTGTCCTTGTTCCTTAGCTCCACAACACCATGTTGAGTCATCCTCACTACTTCAAACGGACCACTTTGGTTAGATCAAAGTTTTCTGGGGAACAACTTCAACCTTGAGTTAAACAGCAACACTGATTGACCAGGCTCAAAGGTGTGTGCCACAATGTGCTTGTCATGCCACCTCTTAGTCTTTTCTTTGTACAGGTTGGCATTCTCATAGGCGTGAAGGATGAACTTTTATAACTCATGCAACTGCGTTATCCTCTTCTTTCCATCCAACTTAGCATCCAGATTCAACTTTTTATCACCCAATATGCCTTGTGCTCCTATTCGGCTGGTAGGTGAAATGCTTTTCCAAATACCATTTGATAAGGAGATGTCCCTATCGGTGTTTTGTATGCAGTCCGGTATGCCCACAAGGCATCATCTAGCTTGTCAGCCCAATCTTTCTTTTAGGCATTCATAGTCTTTTGGAGAATCTGCTTGATTTCTCTAGTAGACACTTCCACATGCCCACTAGTTTGGGGATGATATGTTGTAGCCATTTTGTGTCTTACCCCATATTTAGCTAGTAAATTACGAACTGAACTATTAATTAAATGCGTACCTCTATGACTAATCATAGCCCTTGGAGTTCCAAACCTGGTGAAGATGTGCTTTCGGATTAATTTCACGACCACCTTTGAATCATTGGATGGTAATGCAACAGCCTCCACCCACTTGGACATGTAGTCCACTACCACTAAGATGTATTGATTACCATGAGACGATGGAAATGGTCCCATGAAGTCTATCCCCCAGACGTCGAAGATCTCTACCTCCAGTATATTGCTCAATGACACCTCATGCCTTCTAGAAATAGTGCCCATTCTTTGTCACTGGTCACAACCCTTCACAAACATAGCAACATCTTTAAAAAGAGTAGGCTAAAAGAAGCTAGATTGCAATACCTTATGTGCAGTTCACTAGCCCCTATGATGTCCACCATATGGTGAAGAGTGACAACTCTCCAACACTTGTGCCACCTCCTGTTCAGTTGTACACCTTCTCATCATCTGATCAGGTCCCTGCTTGAATAAAAAGGTCTCATCCCATACATAGAAGTGTGCATCATACTTCAGCCTCTGCTTTTGATGTGTTGAGGCCCAGGTGGAAATAAACCACTCACCATGAAATTTACAATATCAGCATACTAAGGCACTTGAGCAAGGTCCAAAGAAAGTAATTGCTTATCAAGAAACTCTTCACGAATCTACCCCTCATTCTTCACATGAGATGAATCCCCCAATCTGGATAGATGATCAGCTATATGGTTCTCAATTCCCTTTCTATCTCTTATCTCTAGATCAAACTCTTGTAATAGCAGAATCCACCTAATCAGCCTCGGCTTGGCATCCTTCTTATTAAACAAGTACCGGATTGCAGCATGATCAATGTACACCACAACCTTGGTTCCCACCAAGTATGATCTGAACTTATCAAATGCAAACACTAATGCTAGCATATCTTTCTCAGTAACAATATAATTTGTCTAGGTTGTATCAAGTGTCTTGCTAGCATAGTAGATGGAATGAAACATCTTATCTTTTCGCTACCCAAGCACTGCCCCAATCACTATATAACTGGCATCGCATATTAGCTCGAATGGAAGCTCCCAGTTTGGAGCAATCAGAATAAGTGCTTTCATTAATTTCTTCTTCAACAACTCAAATGCCTGCAAATACTTCTCATCAAATACAAACTTCATCTCTTTCTCTAACAAGCTGCACATAGGTCTTGCAGTCTTAGAGAAGTCCTTGATGAACCTCATATAGAACCCCGCATGGCCTAAAAAGCTTCTAACTCCCTTTACTGTGATGGGGGGTGGCAACTTCTCAATAACCTCCACTTTAGCTTTGTCAACTTCCAACCCATTCTTGGAGATCTTGTGCCCCAACATAATTCCCTCTCTAACTAAAAAGTGTCACTTCTCCCAGTTCAACACTAGATTTGTTTCTTCACACCGAGCAAGAACTCTGTCAAGATTAGTCAAACAAAGTTCAATAGACTCACCAAACACCGAGAAGTCATCCATGAACACTTCAACAAAAGCCTCTACCATATCATGGAAGATTGCCATCATGCATCTCTGAAATGTCGCTGGTGCATTGCATAAGTCGAATGGCATGTGCTTGAACGCATAAGTGCTATACGGACAAGTGAAGGTAGTCATCTCCTGGTACTCTGGTGCAATAACAATCTTATTGTACCCTGAGTAGCCATCAAGGAAATAGTAATATTCCTGACCCGCCAATCTATCCAACATCTGATCAATAAAAGGTATCGGGTAATGTTCTTTTATAGTGGCATCATTCAACTTTCTATAATCCATGTAGATATGCCACCCAGTCACTGTTCTTGTAGGGATTAACTCATTCTTTTCATTAGTTATCACCATCATTCCGCCCTTCTTAGGCACATACTATACTGGACTTACATATTTACTATCTGATATGAGGTACACAATCCCTGCATCTAACCACTTGATCACCTCTTTTCTCACCACATCCTTCATCAATGGATTTAGTCTCCATTGATGTTGTGCGCTCGATTTATGCCTTTCCTCCATGTAGATTTTATGCATGCACATTGCGGGAATAATTTCATGGATGTCAGACATTTGCCAACCCAAAGCTGCTTTTCTCTTATTCAAGATGATTAATGCTGCTTCAACCTGTGCATCAGACAATGTTGCAGACAAAATAACTGATAAAATTTTATCTTTACCCAAAAATGCATACATGAGGTAGGTTGGCAATGCTTTTAACTCCAGCTGGGGTGCTTCTTCAATGGAGGGCTTAGGTGGAGGACCTAACAACCTATTTAAAGGCTCCCAACGATCTCCAGATGTACCTACAAGTGCCACATCAAGATATTACACCATTTCATATGCCTCAACATCCCCATAGATATTATCTCCTACTAACACTCGCTCTAAAGGGTCCTTAGATGCAATGTGTTGAGCCTCTGCCTCAAGATCTATCATAGTTATAGCAGACAACTCCTCATAAACAGCTGGCAGCTTTAATGCCTTGTACACGTCGAACAACTCTACTTTATCATGGGATTGCATAGTGAGTTGCCCGGCTACTACATGTATCATAGTCCCCTCAGTAGCCAAGAAAGGTCTTCCTAAGATGAATGGAACCTCAGGATCCAGCTCAAAATTCAGCACAACAAAATCTACTAGGAATATCAACGATCCAACTTGCACTAACACATCCTCTACAATACCCTCAGGCCTAGCAACAGATCTATCAGCCAACAGTAAGATGATAGTAGTAGGTTTAGGACTAACCAACCCCAGTTTTTTGTACAACAAAGTTGGCATTAAATTGATACCAGCTCCTAGATCACACAACCCTTGCGCATGAATGGTCTGCCCTATAGTGATCTGAATCCTAAAGCTACCCGAATCTTTCAGTTTAGTGGGCAACTTATTTTGGATTCTGGAGCTGCACTCTTTACTAAGTGCAACAATCTCGTATTCAGTCAGCCTCATTTTGTTCGCCACAATCTCTTTCACTTATTTCGCATACCTGGGTATACCCTGCAAAACATCTACCAACGGCAAGTTAATGTGAACTTGTTTCCAAAGAGATAGAAACTTACCAAAACATTCATCCTTCTTTTGTTTCTTGAACTTCTGAGGGAATGGAGGAGGTGGTTTCACTATTGGTTGCACTCTCTCTTCTTGTGCAACAACCTCACTCTCCTTGGGTTCACTCTCTTTACTCACAACATCAGTGTTTGTTTTCTTAGGAGCTAACTCCTCCAATTGCAAACCAGTGCGTGTATCTACCGCGTTTACCTGCTTGGGATTTGGATCAATGTTTCTCGATAAACCTCCTTGCGATCGTGATGTTTCTCCAGATTTTGTATGGCTAACTGATTGTTTCTTGCATCAGCAACTAACTGGGCTTGATCAGCCATAATATTTTTCAATATCTCCTCCATGCTCATGTTACTTGACTGCTTATTTAGTTGCTCCTGTTAGACATGTGGTTGGTACCCTTGCGCATTTTCTTGGGGTCTATATTGATTTTGGCCTTGAGCCTGATTTTGATTTCCAACCCAAGAAAAGTTAAGATGGTTGCGCCAACTCGGGTTGTAAGAGTTTCCATAGTTCTGCTGGCTTCTTCCTTATTGTGCATTACCTACAAAATTAATAGAATTCGGGTTTGCACCACATACCTCTGCACTATGATCACCACCTCCACAGATCTCACACCAAGTTGGTGGTTGTTGGACTGCATTCACCTGAGCGGGTTGTTGGCCCAATGCTAGATTGCTAAAGTGGGTATTCATCATGTTTTGCATCGCAGCAATCTGTGCAGTTAAAACAGTCACTGTATCTACTTCTAGCATACCTGCAATTTTTTTTGTCATAGGTTTCACCCTTCCACCGTTCCATTCGGGGTTACCCTGTGACATCCTGTTCAGCAAGGTGAATAGCTCAGTATATGTCTTCTCCAAAGTCTGACCACCTGCAGCTGAATCAAGTAGAATTTTGGTGTTAGGCTCCAATCCTTCAATGAAGGTATGGACCAATACCTCATTAGATTGATGATAATGTGGGTAGCTCATCAACATCGATTTAAACCTGTCCCAAGCTTGGTACAAGTTTTCTCCTCCTTTCTGTCTAAAACTTAGGATGTCACTCCTCAACTTAGCTGTTTTTCAAGATGGAAAAAAACTGATGAGGAACTTCTGTGCTAGATCATTCTAGGTGGGAATTGAGTTTGCAAGCTCTGAGTTTAACTATCTTTTTGCTTCCCCAAGCAGAGAAAAGAGGAATAAAGTGAGCCTCATGTAATCCTTGTTTACTCCGGTTGGAGTCTAAGTATCACTGATCTCGAGGAAATTTTAGATGTGGACTATTGGATCCTTGTGTGATAGACCAGTGAACTGCCTATTAGTGTGCAATAGTTGCACCATATTCTGCTTCAATTCAAACCTTCCACTAGCTGCAGGTTTCTGAATGTATGATGTCACATTGGTGGTACGTGGGATTGCCACGTCTCTTACCTTCATCTCAACCATTATTTTAGGTCCTTCTTGCTCAACTCTTGCTACTGGTGATGTTGGTTCACTAGCAACAAGAGGGACTGGGTAAGTAAGTCGTCTTCGTCTCCTCTGGTAGTGCACGAATCTTTCCGGTCCAACTTTTAGCTAAGCACAAGAGTTATCAATATTCCAAAAGTGATTTATTTTATAATTCTAAGAGTTAAACAAAATGTAACAAACGCGATTCAATTTCAAGGGTTTAAAACAATGATTGGGTAAAGTCCAAGGCTGCAGCTCTTATCAGGATTCATGCAATTAATATCACTTACATGGGTATTTATCAACTATCGAATCAATGAGTCACAGGGGTTATGATCATGGTCTCCCGACCTCTAATCACCTACGATAAATGACAACCTAACTATATCGTTGAGCGGGGATAGGCTGGATCAAGTACCGAGCATTACGATTTCTTCTTGTATAGTGACCAAGCATGGTTTCTAGGTATATCCCTATCCTAGATAAAAATTAAGCCTAGTTATTAAGAGAAAATCATGCTCCTTATGCCCCACGTTCTATCCTCTTATTCCTCTTCCGAGTTCAATTTGGACAATGTATTTATTTCAATGGTGTCCAGTTACGAAATACGACAAATAAGAACATAAGAAAGATCCATATGATAGTTGATATTAACCCAATGAAAACTTAATGAATTACCATCATCCTGTAGCAACAACCCTAGAACTAAGGTATTTAGCTACTCATAATCAAAGATTTGATCAAACAATGTTTAAGTATCATAGAAAGATCGAAAGTAAAAGAGTTTAGGAAAGAACCCTAAAAAATGATGAAAACATTCTCCCAAGTCGTTGTTCTTCAAAACCCAGAAAAATAATATTTTAATAAAATAAAGTATTAGCCTATTTATACAAAAAGTCGAAACGGCCAAACGGCTTCTACTTTCCTTCGTTATGGTGGGAGCTGTGTCATGATATTATTCTGTTTACATGACGTATCTTTAGTAGCTCTTGTACCTGTTTAGACTAGATCCCTGGGGTGTTAATTATTCTAGAAATTCAATCTTCGTTTTGTTTTAACTCAGTATCTTGTAAACTTCATGAACTTTCCGATTTATCTCTTAATTTTTCCGCATGATGAAATTGTTTAGGGACTAAGGGTTCTCCTATCTAGGTGTTAGAGTAGGTGCCCGCAAGGCCCGGTGGGTTGGATTGTGACAACAACTTTACATGCTTTTTTTCATACTTGCATCTCAAATTAAAAATACATGTTGCACCATAACTCTTCCGGATAGTAGATTAGATCTTCAACTATTTACCCCTTCCAAATTAACATACATCTTGCTAAATTTGTCTTAAAATTCTATCTCAAATATACTTTTTTTAAAAAAATAAAAAAATCAAATATACTTATTCCACATTTAAAATACAAATTCCCTTTTTGAAAACCCTTTCTTCTAGTCTTGAAATAAGCATGAGCTGACATGTTCCATTATTAAGATTTCAAATTCTACAATTTAAGGAGCTTTACTTGTGGTATGTAAATGTTCTGCGGATAATTTGGTGATCTAAAGGATTGTTTATATTGACAATATATAAGAAATAAACTTTTTACAAAACACACTAATTGCTTATTATCAATTTAATCACTTCTAGCCAAACATGTAACGAAAAATTTAAAAATTCAAATTCCAAAAACTTGAATCAAGTCATTAACTTCATTACCCAAAATTGATTTTCAACACTTGACGCTTATTATATATAGTCACGGCTAAAACAAAATATCTAAAAGAAACCAAAAACCAACCTCAAATTGGAGGTCGAAAAATAACCTGACCTTCGAAGTTCAATTGTATTTGTTACAATTTTCTTTTGTGAAAATATAACTTCAGGAGGTCGATTTTTTATTTTTTATTTTGAAAATATTGATTTCATGAGGTTGATATTTTTAATTATAAAATAATAATATGCACCAATATTTGGGTTCAAACTCCCATTTTCATTGTAATTGAATACGTTTCTATTAGTAAAAATAATTGATGCTGGTTTAAGACTATCTTTTATTAATACTCTTTAATTTTATGTATTGTGATTTTTATTTTTAATTTTTGTAAAATCCGGCTTCTGAAGGTTTCTTTTTATTTATTTTTTTGCAAATAAAAAAGAAGAAAAACTAACCTCTCAAGGTTGGATTTTGCATTTTTTTTTAAAAAAAAAATACCGGCTTTAGAAGGTTGGTTTTTGTAATCTTTTTTAAAGTAGATTGACATTTTTTTCGATTTGGGCGCTAAAAAACCTAACCTTCGGAGATTATTTTTTGACAATTTTTTAACAGTAAGCTACTTGTAATCAGCTAATGCAAACAAAATCTACGGTATAACCCAATGACCATTTTTGGTTAGATTTAAAAACTAAAACATGTAGATAAACTTTGTTTAACATGTTATTGTCTTTTCTCCAGAACAATTTCTGCAGATTCTAATCCAACTAGGTAATGCAAATTTGATTTAATAGTCACATGTACATCAAAATTCATGAGCTGCAAAAAAACTGCAAATGGGACCCACAATACCTGCCAGTATTACTCACTCTAGGGGCGGATCTACCCACAATGGTTAAAATCTAGGAAAATCTATTTGTTGCTCAAGTTATATCATATATTAAATTTAAATCACATTAGAATTTTGAACGGGTATTTGATCATAAATTTTTAATGTGTTAGATCATAATCTTAAAATATATTTCACTTCTATTTTGAAATATATGAACATGACTTATAAACATAAATTTTAAAAACTATCAAGAATATCGATCTAATCATATACCAAAACAAACATATTTTCTTATTCCATATTATGTAGAGTCTTCATCAATGTCGTTCATTATTATTATTATCACAAATCATATATAATTCTATATATAGATAAGTTTGACACAAATTATCATTTGAATAACAAATTCTAATAACCAATTATTAGTAACTACAAATTGTTGCTTCCTGTATTCAACATAGTACTAAACCAGAAAACTATTAAGATGAAAAGAAATAAAAATATTTGAGGCCATAGAATTTACCGTGTGTCTTTAAGAAATTTAATCCCTTCACTTTATTTGTGTTTATGGATTATTTCCTCTCATGATGAAATGGATGATCTATTTAAAAAGTAGCGGTACCTCAAACTTTAATAATTGTAGTGAACTCAAAAGGCAACAATGAAATTACACAAACACTCTACTTTGTTTGTAAGAAAATGTATGCAGAAAGAAGAAAATGTATGCAGAAGGAAGATGAATCGATTTTGAAAAACGAGAGAAAATTCCTCAATTTATGGCCAACAAAGGGTAGTATGAAAATGTGCTAATTGTGTCTTATCGGAGATGTCACAACTCTTTCAAAAAAGAGACAACATTTTAGAAAGGTCACAACCCTTTGGGAAATACACAATCTTTTAGAAAAGTCACAATACTTTAGAAAAGACACAATCTTTCAAAAAGGTCACAATCCTTCGAAAAAGTCACTCCCTTTCGAAAGAACCACAACCCTTCATTTTCCATTCAAACCTTTAAAAACCAACACAAATTAGTTACAAATATCCATCAGGGCAAAAGAAAACAATAATAATACTAATATACTAACAATACTAAAAGTTTGAGGGATATATATATATATATATATATATATTTATTTTATTTTTTTTATTTTTATTTTTTTAATTTTTTTTTTTTTTTTTGATAAAATACAAAAGTTTGGAGTAGATTTTAAAATAAACAAAAAATTATATTTTGAGCAAAACAAAAGAACTGAAAAAGATGTTAAAATTTAATATTTTGATTTCCAAAATCTCTCAAATAGTAAGACAAATTCTATGACCATACATATATGTTTTTACCAAAAAATACTTTAATACCTCTCCATTCAATCAAACTTACTCAAGTAGGGAGAGAAGCAAAAAAGGTGACCAAATACTTCCAAATGAAAACCAATGGATGAGACAAATTAACATGGGGCTAAGAATGTCAATAAATATCCCCTACATCTATAGGGAATTTCTCAAAATTGCTTGCATTTCATAACTAAGAGTAGGTAGCTAGTCATGATAAGTGAAAATATGAAGGTGGCCAAGCAAGAGCTAGTTGTTCAAGAAAATGGCAAGAAAGAAGAAGATGAGACAATTGAAACTGAAAAAAGGAAGCTTGGAGGAATGAAAACAATGCCCTTTATACTTGGTAAGTTAAACTCTCACTTTCGTCTTCTTCAAAATGAAAATCACTTTCATAATATAATATAATGGAGGGAAAGGTGAAACTTCTAATTAGATAGTTAACTAGCTATATACTTAATTAATTTGTTGCACATGTGATTGTGCTTCTTGACTTCTTTGATTAGTAAAGTTTTAGACTAAGAGTGTGTTTGGTAATTTTTTTAAAAATGTTTTATTAAAAAAGAAAGTGAATTTTCTGATTTATTTTATGCTGTTTTGGTAAGTTGATGAAAAATATCATTTCAAAATTATTTATAACATCCGATATCTCAAGTAAATAAAGTCCCTTTTTTTACCTTTGATTTCTTCTCCTTTAGTGACTTAAGTTGTTGTTGACCCTTGAGAGATAAAAAGAAAGAAGCTTT